>SMLS01074306.1:0-43058 GCA_004785975.1 Popillia japonica
CGTTTAGCGTTAACGAGTATTTTTTTCATCCGATTGGCCCATCACTAGTTCAGACCCATTAAGATCCGTGTCGGACAATCCTGCTGTTCTCCTCGTTACCATCAACTTTCCCTAATTTATGACGCAATTGACCACTACGACTCTAACTTTTCTTGACAAAATCTATATTTTCTATGATTGTCGGACGCTCACTTTTGCTACAGCAGTATTCAGGAGAATTTCGTTAAGTTAGCTATTTTTTTTGCCATTTTATACCTTGTAGCGAATGATAGGTATGCGGTTATTTGATTCGACCGGTTAACAGACGACTTGTCTCTGCTGTGAGGTGGAATTATTTTAGTTTTCTGTTCTGTTTGTGTTTAGTGGTTTCTCACTTGAAGCGGTGAATGGATGTGTTTTGTTGAAAGTTATGTATGTACGTGGTTAGTTTTGTTGTGAATTTATTGTGCAAAGCGTTCTCCAACTCTGCGCCGTTTCTATACTACGATTTTCGGATTAACTTTTCGATTGTTTTTCAATGTACCAATCAAATGTATTATTTATCATCTATTTTGCTAAACATATATTGGTATACCAATTATTGTTAACGATAGTGCTTCTACAGACAAGTGGGGATTTAGATAGTATTGCAACCATTTCCGATGTCGTTGTTTGACTACTTTTAAGATTTTGCCATCATTCTTGTTCTAACAAACGGAAACTATCTATGCCCATCTTTTATTTTGAACTTTAGGTATAGATTACTCGGAGGCGTTCACATGGTAGACGTCGTACCATATTTTAAAAATCCCTATCAGCAATGTCGTCTACGAGTAAAGCCATACAATTGTTAACAATCAAACAATAGAATAGCAATAATAAACTTATCTTTTAGATATGTCAGTTTCTTATCTGTTAGCGATCTTTTATATCAGACGCCATTGTAATATAGATAATACGATAATATAATTGTGGAGATGGTATAAACAAACACATGAGAATGTCGAAAGTTTTTAATTAGATATTTTCGCTCATTATCGTTTTCTCTTTACTATGGATTATTTTATAATGAGAGCAACTATAAAAATTTATATTATTTTGAATAATAAAGAGGCCAATTTAATTTCCGTCAGTTTCCAGTTTTAAGCCGTCCAAGTTAATGTTTTCATACTATAATCAAGAAGAAGTACTGAAATAATCAAAAGAGCCGACAATTTTAGAACTAGAAAGAATGGATTAATTAATCCAAAATATCTGCAAACAAGAAATCAAAACTGCATTTTTTTTATTTTGTGCAGTTGACATGCTTTAGATGCATAATGTTTAAAAAATCCTTCTATTTGGAATCTGTTAGTTATGAATTGTAAATCACTTCTGCAAAACTTGTAACAGACAGTCACCGTTATTTTTGGAAACATACGTGAATCGATTGTTTTAAACGTCTAAACAAGATGTAAACAGTGAAGACATATTTCATATGGCGGATATCTTTAAGAGGAATTTTACGTTCTTGTTTGCATTTTCTTCAAAAATAGCTACCGAACTAGATATGTGCGCAGAAATTTATGTTTTGTTAATATTCATAAATATTTTTTAATTTTATACTTAGGAGGTCTTTTGAACTGTTGACTGTTGGAGAAATGTGCAGTACATATATTTTATACTTGATTCTGAATTTAGTAAAAATAAATTTAAGAAATAATTTTTGGGAAACTGTTTGTAATGATTTTACCACCATATAACTTTTACAAAGCAAATCTATGTATGTATGTTATTGCAACTTAACAGTACATTGCAACAGGAACACTATTATCTACATAATACAATATGGCAAAAAACCTATTGTGGTCGTGGTGACGTATGTTCCCATGTATATGCCAATTGCGCGATTATATTGTAAATATTATTTAAAAGCATACGAAAAGATTTCAAATGAGTTCAAATGAGAGAGGAGAAATTTGTCTAAGGTTTGGTCTTTAGTAATAATTTTAAATTTTGCAATAAAAAAGTCATGTAATTTTAGTACTAGCGGTACTATTATACGGTGTCTGGATGTGTTTCTGAACGTGTTAACAGAATTATATATTAAGCGCAAAAACTGAGGAAAAAGCGGAGATTAATGAAGTTTATTATTTACCAGTAATGGCGCAGCAACATGATTTAGCAACATATTCTCCAGTGGGAAGTGTGATTTCCCGACTATGATATTGCTTTTTACAAAAGGGAACAGCTGGAAGAAGTCAAGGATCCAGACAATATGCATCAGCAATACCAAGAGATCTTTTCCAATTTGTACGTAGACATCGAATTTTGAAAGCAACCCAAGTTCGAAGTCAGCTTTCTGTAGATACTGGAAGATTAATCTCATCACAAAAAAAAAAGAAATCGCTTTCATGATATGGGCCTCTATTTCCAAATGCCAATGATTTGTTCAGGATTTGTTTAGTAGTGAGTCAAGATTTATTATGCAGTCAGATAGTAGACCTGTTATGATTTGACCTGATCCAGGACCTCTTGTCTGGGAGACGCCTCAGTATAACAGCGGTAGTGCGACGGTGTGAGCTAAAATGAGTATCGGAGATTATCCTGCTGAAAAATATTTGGATGAGATATTGAGACTTTTTGTCTTCTCCTTTGCAGAAGCTCTTCATGATCATCAAAACATTATTAAAAATTGCTTGGAAAACTTAGGAATCACAATTCTCGTACCATGTTCAGTTGACAAATGCAAATAGAACTAAACAACGTTTCCGTATTCCTATCATAGTAATAAATATCCACTGAACATTATAGCTTGCTTCAGTGTATAAATGCTGTAGTAGTGTAATACTATTTAATTAAATTAAAAACTATTTCCTTGTTACTAATAGCAAATAAAACCGTATTAATGCATGCAATTCAGGTATTCGCGATAAGTTTAATAGTATGGGCGTTTCAATTGTTTCTTATTAGGTGCGACTAAACTATCATACATTAACCTAGTGTGTCAATAACTTATTAGTATGTAAGACATTGTCTCGTTCAATTTAATAGCTATAGAATAAATCACTTAATATCGATTTCTCTAGAGGTATTGAATATAAATAATCAGGCATATTGTTATATGATCGCAAATAGTAGTAATAATTTTCTTATTTTTGTACTATTCAAATTAGTATGTATCACTGATGCACATAATATGAATGGTCTGTACGAATATTCATACAATTTTAGTATTTGTAAAGATTTAGACTTAATAACATATTTTTAGGTGGTTGAAATTTTATTAATAATAAAGTAATAAGAAGGAACCAAAAGTTGTTACACAATTTAATCTTAAAATTAAGCATGAACATTTTCAAAGGTCAAAACACTAAATATTTTAAGGCTTGTCAAAAAATTGAAATAGGAAAATTGTATAAAGTAATATTTTAATATGTTAAAATGTTATTTATTATGATTTTATATTATTAAATCCTAAACACACGTTAATACAGCTGTTTACGTAAATGCAAAGAGAATTTATTGCGTAGTAAAATACAGTAGAATTGTCATTCAATTCCTATACGTTCACTCGATAAGTGCTTTTTTAGTAATTACGGAATAAACAGTTGGTGCAACTCATATTTACAGTTGCCAAATATAAATTCAAATTATACAAGCTAATAATTTTAAGTTATTTAATTATTAAAATGTTAGACTGGGAATAAGCAAATTAGGGCTAGTATTCTCGGTTGTGCTCTGTAGGTTAGAGTTTGGCTAGCAGTTTCAAGTAGACGAATTATATTGGATTGGATTAAATTTTAGATTATTTTGTTTCTTTATATATATATATACAGGATGTCCGCGATATACAAAGCATGCTTTTAAGGGATGCTAGCTACAACGATTTAGAAACAAAAACATATAATACACCTTGGGTCTATCTGTAAGCGTAAACGAGAAAAAACATTATTTCTCATGTCACAAACTTCGACGCATACTGTACAGAGCCAGCTGATCAGTGCAGGATTTACCCGACGATTACAGGCGTGTGTTCTTGAAAATGGGCAACATATCGAGCCTTTCCTGTAATACATTTTCTCCTGTCTCTCAAAAAAGTCCTTTTTAGGACCACCAATTTATCAAAAATAAAAGAAAAGAACTCAATTTTGTACTAGCCTTTACGAAAGAGCTTAAAGCGCCATAACATAATTGCAGTAATTACATTGATTTCATTCAATGCGACTTTTCCTCAACTTAAATTTTCATTTACCGATCGGAGGCTGCTATTAAATACGCCCTTTTCACTCTAACTTCAACATAACATCGATTTTAGTGTCATAACATTATTAAAGAAAACGCAAACGTATCTTTATTTTTAAAACGTATGGCCATTGACTTCGTACAATACAATAGTCTAATGTGGTTCAAGGTCGTATAAACAGATGATGCTTGGCTTGCATCGATGCCTCTATTCAATACGTGTACAGTATGGTGTAAGAGAAATGACACCACGCTTCAATTTCAAAGTACCTATTAAATAATTCGTTTTCATCTTTGTTTTCAGTTATTTTCAACCCTAAATTTTTGATATGGTTTTTTGGTTATTTAAGAAGCAATATGGATGAGTTTTCTTGTACAGTTTGACCAAATAAGGTTTTTTAGAAATATTTTTTTTTTCTCGTGTACGCTTACAGATAGACCCAATGTGTATTATGTGTTTTTGTTTCTAAATCGTAGCTATCATCCCTTAAAAGCTTTTAAGCTGTTTGTAACATGTTCTAACATTCTAAATTTTTTAGTATTATTTTCTTTTAATAATAAATTGAATTTAACAATTACTCCTATATAATAATTTTGAAATTCAATTCTGACAGTTTTTGAAAAAGATCTGAATTTGTTAATATATAACAATTGAAATAAAAATAAAGTGAGTCGAATTACAATAAAAATTGCTTACTGTTTGTAAATTTGGCCGTTTTCGTTTCAAATAGTAATTATTATCATTTATATATGTACATACATACGTGTGTTTTTAATTATATATACCTACCATTTATCTTAAAGCACACCGAGAAAATTCCATGTGTGCAAATGTAATTGAAAGACTTTGAGATAACAAAACCGACTAACATAAACATAAGATATTAGTAATTGTAATTATTCGCGACGCAAAAAGAACCTAATAAAATAACTAACTTGCATAACTAACTTGTATATGTATATACATATAAATGTATATACATATACGAGGAGAACTTAAAGTAGTACCTAAAAATACGTTATATACTTAAATCTCATTTATTCTAAAATATGCCCCTAATTGTTTCCTAAAATATTAAAAACAAACAATGGTCTTATAATAACAGAGATGATGATTTCTTTTTATTGGTAAATATATACGATACAAATTTATTCGCTTGTCAAAAGGTTTTTGCCTCTAGCGTATTTAACACGTCAAGTTATTGTGGCGTTCTGACAGCCATTCTTGTAGAAGCTACTTATTTTAGTGGCAATACTCGAGTTTGTTCTATCTTTTTTTGTTGGTTGTTGGCGCTTTGTTTTTTTTAAATTTATTTTCTTATTGTATTTTTTTATACTACTATGAGGCATACAATCAACGGAAGTCTCGTAATTTGTTGGAAAAGGATATATGTGTGTTCATATTTTAAATGTCATATCATTTAATATGTGCGAATAAAAAATAGAGAATCTGGTAATTACTGCTATTGGCATCGAAACTATTTTATATTTCATTTACATTGGCAATCACCTAAAGCCAGTTATGCTACTTATGGAATACCAATTTGAGAGGGTAATTTTTCTTTGTATGCAGGACTCGGAAACAACGTTGATCTCCTGCTGAGTAATTTTTGGCGATCGCACATTTTGCAAAAACAAACATATGTACATTTTGCGATTACCAGTCAAATAAATTTTCAATGACAGCCTCGCCCGAAGTTGATCTTTGATTTGCAGCTTTTCTTTTATTGATTAATTTTTTCTTTGGTTATTCTATTTTATCTCAGACACTTTTCTTGTGAGAAGTTGTTATCCTAATCACATTCTAATAAAATGTAACGCAAAATAATTGCGGGAAAACAACGAAGCTACCAATGAAGAAAATTGCAAGAAACAAACTCTAGTATTTCCTACAGAGGTGCAAATTTATGGAAAGTCTCAAGAAACTGAAAATGATGCCATCTATAAGAACGCTGAAATATCTAAATAGGGTTCTGTGACACTACTAGCTATACTTTTTAGAAGTAATTACTGTTAACAAATAAATACTTGGCTGATGATATTTGGGAAATTTTTTAAAGATGACAAATCGAGTGAATCATCCGATTATAAAATTGGTAGATTATGATTGTAATCTTAAAATTCTCAAAATCGTTCAATTCCGCTAATCATTAGTTTATTAGTAGTAATGGCGCTATTGTTAGTTTAGCGATGAATTTACACCAAAAAGCAAAAAACCTGAATTTGTCTGAAACGTTTTGAAATACAAAATTTTATTCTTCGCCCAAATTTTTGATATTCAGTAACATAATGAAATAGTAGCTAAAAAGAAAAAATCTAGCCTAGAATTTCACAATTACTGTTACAATCACCGAAAGAAATCTATTAAAGAAAAAATAAGGGATCTACAGGTTGGGTTCAAAACAATCGCAAAAATTGTACAAAATAGAGTGGACCAAAAGGACACAGAGGAGCAAATAACATGTTGTGAAATTCAGTGAGTATGAAGATTCAACAAAAGAAGATGTGAAGTTTGCTGTTCTTATAGAATTCCGCTAATAGTGAACACGGGGGTTTCTTGTAGTTACATAAAAAAGTGGTACTTCTTGTGGGTCAATCTGTGTAACGTTCGATTTGGCCTGAATTGACTGCCATACGCCTGTATTTAAAATATTTTTCACATAGGTACCTGGTTCTCTGACTTCTATAGATCATGGAGTTATTGATGGATAACACTCGTATTAAGTAGAGAACGGCCTTGAATTTTTAGCAATGTATTTGGTATGTATTGGTATTGTAGCTTAAGTGAAGGTAAAATTAAAACATGTTTGAATCTAATACTTTCAGTATATGTATTTAATAGCTTGAATTTCGAACTTCCTATGAGGATAATGTAATATAGATGTTAGGAAATCCAGATAAAATCTTAGGTTAGATTTCTTTTTAAATGGCGTTTTTGCCTTGAATAATTTTGTTTTATAAATAGTGACTCATAACTAGAAGTAACACCCTGCGGCGTTTTAGATCTCGTGTATAAAATAAAGATGGTGAAAGTTAAATTTTGTTATGACACATTTATTTATAAAATGACTCTTTAACGATTTTTCTACGATATACGAACAACAAATCACCAAATATTTTATATTTGAGACAGTGTTGCAAACCTTTATATTTTATTTCTACTTGAGCATTTTAGTAATTTATTTTCATCTCATTTAAGGTTTAAAATGCTACAGTATTTCAAATTACATTCTTGAACTATGTACATATGTATGTAGGTACAGACGATACATGCATAGGCAGAACAAGTGCGTGGTTGTGATGAACTAATACAGCAACAAGTGTTTTTTTTTTAATTCGTCGGTAGGCAGTATACAACATGTGGTTTCGTAAACACTGCACATAGATTATGTTCATCGCCTATGGCTATTTTACTCAATCAGCGGAAATTACATTCCACAACGTATGAACTAGTAAAATAATATAATGCTTGAAGTAATAAAGGTACATACCTACATACATACATATATGCAAAATTAGTCATTTTGGAGTAGAGTTAGTATAAAAATTCAAATTGTAAACTTACCTAATAAAAAACTAATTACGTTTTAATTATAAATAAACACAATTTGCGCGGTTAAGAATCTATTACACCAAATTAATTTTAATCGAACCGGATTAATGTTAAATTTTCGGAAACAATATTGAAAAATGTCAGTTGCATCGTCACTGATTATTTTGTCGTTTAAATACTGAAACTGTACCATACAGTGTTGCTGTTAATAGAAAGATGCTCTCAGTTGCTTTCATTTCGAATTCATTTTACTGACTGGGGACGTGGATATAGCAGCTAGCAGAAGAAACGGCAGGAAATTGATTAAGCGCTTAATAACAATAACAGTAGTCCTGTTTTAGATGGTCATGTCTGCGTGTATATTTGGACATGGGTCAGTTTATTGTCTAAATTGTCATCAACGGATAGCTCATACTAGTTTATACAGTATGACACATCTAATAATACGATACTGTTATGATTTTATAAAGAGAAAACGAAAATTTAAAAGGCTTGGAGATTAATATTAAACTACCGTGTTTATTGCGCTTTCAGTGGTTACTCTTTCGGTATAAATTGTACCGATCTATAATTTCTTATAACCATAAAATGGACGGATAGGTTCTGGAGTAAGTCATTTAAATACCCTAAGAACTTCTTCTACTCAGCTGCTTCAAAAATAGTTTTAAAGTAGCCACATGAATGATACAATGACTAAAATACAAATAAATTGTAGTTATTTCTATTAATTATTGGCATTTAGGTAACTAAATACAGGAATTTTATTTTGGAGGAATTTTACATTATGCAGCCGTTAGGGCAACAACTTTGACTGATAATTTGATTAATAACTCTAACTTTTGATAACATTTCAGCAACTTCGCTCTCAATAGATTCTAAATAAAGATTCTCCAAAATTCTAAAGAATGGATTTTAAATGAATTCTAAATTCTAGGTTTAGTTAAGTACTTTTGATTCCTTATGATTTGATGCATGGGATAAAACCGTTACAAGTAAGGCAGATTTCAAGTATTTTGCCACCTTTTGTTGTCCTGCCCCAGCTGTTTCTCCTTTCCTCTGTATTAGTTACTCATCCACCAATAATCAATTAGGTTACTTTATGTAGAAGAAGTCCACACAAACGGCCCGGAACTAGATGCAAATTTACATCATCATTCAGTAGAAAAACACTCGCCACCATCGAGCATTTCATATTTTTCAATTCGAGATTCAAAAGTTATATTATTATATTTCAAGCCTGTTTTTTTCTAGAACGTTGAGCAACGTATAAACCAGTCATCAAACAACCATATACCGTTTTTCATGGCATTACGAAATTTTCTGTAGCGAAATATTAAAATATTCTTAAAGTCTTTCTTTGATTTTCCGGTGCGTCTGGCTCACTATACATAGAAAAGCCCAGACGCTCAATTCAAAGTAGGTATAAAGAACATCAATGCTACGTTAGGACACACTTCAGCATATTCACTCTTAGGTGTATAGTTTCACGGTATACATTACAAAATTTGGAAAACCGATCTTTTGCTTCACTACACCAAATACTCCACCAAGTTTCCGCCTCTATTGCGGTCGAGTTAACGTAACCATCTTGTATTTCCTACTCCATTTTTGCTCTTGAAGAAGCCATATAAATTAGTAGAAGTTTTATATTTTTTGTACCTAGTTGGTTGTGGTTTGTTTCGCATTTTTCATCATTCATAGTTTATCAACAGAAATAGCTACATACAATGATCTATGTATGTATGTACATATACAAGGTTATTCACGCTATACGGCACGGAATATTGTGGCGAAAATACGTGACTTTCAAAGAGTTTCGTTTTTGGAATATGCAGGTCAATTACGGGTACTTTTTAAAATTATTTTCATATTATACAGGGTGTCCCAAAAGCTCTAAAAGTCTCAAAGTTGTGTTTTTTAAATGGAACACTAGGAATGTTATTGCTTTTTTGGATTCTCCGATAAAAAAAGTGGTTGTTTTAATAAGCTTTATAATGCCTAACCCTTAAAGTTTTTGCGGTAATTTGAATTTTCTCTAAATCTAACCTTATTTGCAGATTTTAAATACTTAAGAAGTATTTAGCGTACGGAAGCGAAATTTACAATGAAGTGTTCCAATAGATCATATTTTATATCCCCATTATAATGAAGTTGCCATCTTATACAGGGTGTCCAAAAATTAAAAGTGATCAAGTAAGAACTTTAAGTGTCTATAATTTCATTAATTTAAATAGGACGCCATATTTTTTTAATTTACCACTTACTTTTAAATTATCTGTCGAATGATATCAATATGAAAGTCTTTGTATTTTTACAGAATACGCAAAAGAATAGTTTTTTGTACGATTTGGTGTTTTTTAAATACATTTTTAATGTATGTAAAGATATGCTTCATTATTATTCTTATACATAATTCTAAATCATCTGACATTTTTAAATACCACAGACATCAAGATACATTAACAATTTATTTAAAAAACACCAAATCGTACAAAAAACTATTATTTTGCGTAGTCTTTAAAAATACGAAGACTTTGGTATAAATACCATTCGATAGATAATTAAAAAGTACATTTCATGGCAAGTTAAAAAATATGGCGTCCTATTTAAATTAATGATGTTATAGACACTTAAAGTTCTTACTTGATCGTTTTTAATTTTTGGACACCCTGTATAAGATGGCAACTTTATTATAATTGGGATATAAAATATGATCTATTGGTACATTTCATTGTAAATTTCGCTTCCATAACTTAAATACTTCTTAAGTATTTAAAATCTGCAAATAAGATTAGATTTGGAGAAAATTCAAATTACCGCAAAAACCTTAACGTTTAGGCATTATAAAGCTTATTAAAACAGCCACTTATTTTGGCCGGAGAATCCAAGAATGCAATAACATTCTTAGCGTTCCATTTAAAAAAAAAACACAACTTTGATACTTTTAGAGCTTTTGGGACACCCTATAATATGAAAATAATTTTAAAAAGTACCCGTAATAGACGTGCATATATCCCAAAAACGAAACTGTTTGAAAGTCACGTATTTCCGCCACAATATTCCTTGCCGTATAGCGTGAATAACCCTGTATACAATGAATTATTTTCTTATGTCACATATTGTTTGTTTTAAATTTGGTTGAATAAATATTAATAAAAATTATATTACTTAAAGGAAAAAAAATGGACTTTTCAATAGAAAACTTCTATAAATTGGAGTTTCCCGAAATATTTTATTGTAATGTAATAGCAATGGTAATAGTATTCTCATCATTACCAATTTGGATGCGCGCTAGTTATGCAACATGATTGTCACAGATGTGAATAAAGTTTTGAAGATTTTGATGCCTTATATAATTTTCAAACTGTGTAGTTACTTCGTAAGTGATATGCTAACATTTATGTAGCTAAACTATGCAAACAATATTACGTGTATTATACATTTATATATCAGCAGTAGGTATATGTATTTTTCCAATGTTTATTAATTAATAAAAACATTATTTTGTATTCAATTCAATGCTAGTCTGGAGTTTGGTCATAATTGAACTGTTTTAATGGCAACTATGTTAGGTTTGTTGGCATCACATAATAGTTATGTACAAATATTGTTACTTTTATGAAAATATATTTTGATCCAGTTGCGTGGTGGTGTAAAAATGAAAGATGCTGCTAGATCTTGCTTCTGTTAGTTTATAGTTGATCTGGATAAAAACGTAGAACAAGCAATAATGGGTATTATTAGCTATAAGTTTAGAAAATCAAATTGTGGTTCAGGGCTTTTGCCTATTTCTCTTTGATTATCGTAGCTCATTACATTCTAGCAGATGTATAATTCCAACATGTTTAATATTTGAGAGTTAGATTTCATTTGGATTTACACTTGTAAGATGTTATATTAAAAATAGTTATATTGAGAATAAAGTGCTCAGACTGAAACAAACAGTCTAAGCACTTTGACTACAAGTTAAATTTTAAAATAGAGAAATGTTTAAATTAGAGCAAAAACTTTGGGTAATTGTAATACAGATTTAAAATTGATTCTGATGTTGCTGTTGATAGTGCAGATAGATTAATATATTGGTTGTCAACCTAGTTATAATAACATGAACAACATGTCAGATATCTATGTAAACTATGTATAAGGTATAGGTAGCTTGAGAGCTTCGTTTATCTGTATCAAAATGTATCAAATGTATCAAGTGTTAAATTACCTGATAATGGTTTTGGTTTTAAGAGATGACCTACTCTTTGTCTCTAACCATATGGCAAATGAAAAGGGAAAATTTGGAAACATATGTTGTTAATTACAATTCATCAGGAGTACTTTCCAATACTGTAATTCATAAACGTTAAAGTCGTAAGAACAGCAGATAACGGGGAACCCATTGCAGTTCCTAAAATTTCTCATATTGAAAATTTGAGTCATGCCTGAATTTTGTTAAATTAAGCCATTGAGTTCCCATTCAATTGTGTTTTAATTGACCTCAGCCACAGTTAGTATAGTATAGTTTATTTAATGAAACATATACTCAAGTTTATTGCATTAAAATGTTATCTTCTTTGTTTTCAAACTTGCACAATTAAAGTGTGATTGGTTATATAAATAAAATAGTATTTATCTTTCTAAAACAAGCCATTTTATTGCAAATGTTTTGGTAAATTTACTATAATAAAAAATTAACACTTTTTTGGTTAACTTAACATTAAATTAGCAGGAATCAAAACTTTTCAGCTAGTTCTTGCTCCATCATCTTTATTGTACCAGTAAGTGTTTCCTTTGTTAATTGTAGTTCCCGAATCTTAGTTCTATTATCAACAATAATTTGTAGCTGGTTAATAATTTGATCGTTGTCATTGTGAAATAAGAACTGTTTAAGTCGCTTTATGGTTAGTTTATCGATGGAAGTTCTTTCAGTTTTGCCATCATATAATCGGGCACTAATTTTTTTATACCTTAAATAATAAGGATGTAGAAATATCTTTCCTTCTAAAAAGCTCAATCTTGGTGTTAACTTTGAAAGGGAATGTACGTATTTTTCAGTAAAAACGATAAACTTAATCATCTCCATACAACTCAGTACATCGGAGTTTTCTCTTATCATATCCACATCACAAACTGCTAGACCACATAATAAATTAAAGAGGATAATAGGTACGAGTAACATAAAGATTATAAACAGGATGCCATGGATAAAACTCTCGAAGTTGTACGAACTAGAATTAATTTCTCCTGTTAGCATTAAGATAATATTGAAGAAGGTGAAAGATATTCCATGAAAAAATCCGGGAATGTCATTCTCTGTCTCGGTATAGTCTTCTGTGGATGCTTCGTTATAGTCTTCTGTGGATGCTTCCGTGGGTGATACATTCAATGAGATAATATCACGTTGATCGTAGAATAATTTATAAAAGCTTAATGTGAACGCAATAAGTAGCGTCAAATATGAAACAAAGAAACGAAAAAATGTTAAAGTAACTACTCGAAGTAAAATTATGTATTTAGATGCTTGAGGGTGTCCCTTCACTACCATAGCCAGTTCTAGTACTACAGATAGTAAGCTCAGAGCGCTAAATTGCTTGTGATATTCAGGTATCGGATTGAATACAGCAAAAAAACAAAAAAATATCATTGCGATTTCAAACCAATTTGACACTTTAATAAAGTATGCCTGCTTCAACGTGAACACTTGAAATGCCTCTCTTGCTAGGATGGTTAGATAAGTAGCGATTAAAATAGTTTTCGAAAAGTAATACAACGCATTAATTCTATCTGATAAACACATGCAAACGGCTAAGGTTATCCAAAATACTGATATCAATGCTAAATTCGAATAAAAGAACCATCGCATTCTATGCCATTTCATATATATAAAACTTGAAATTAATGGATGTGTTAATAGCTGGTGTAATCTCGATATTTGCGTTAGATTTCGTATAGTTTTAATTTCATTGTTAATAGTGTTTCTAGGCAGTATGGTTTTGTAATCAAAAGTGACAACAGTGTCTTCCTTCTCGTTGTTGTTCATCCTCGCCGAAATGCAGCTATCAAAATGTAGCTGCAGGGTTTTCGGATCGATATCTTTCATTGTATATATTCCTAATATGTTGTCATCAGCTAAACTTGAACCAGATTCCAATGCTTTGAGTATCAGTTTTGGATCAGCGTAGCCAACGACATAATCGAAATGTTCTTTCTCCTGGAGGGCATCGATTTCTTCGGCCATTTTAGAGGCGCTGCAATAACAGGGAATTATCATAGTATTACATATTTTCATTTCATTCATTTTTGACAAAAATTAAATCCAAATTCACGCAGGGTTACTGTGTATGTGGGCTAGTATATTGGCTCGTTTAGTATGGGGTTATCATAGAGTAAGAGATAGACGTATTTTAAATGATAACTTTTTTATAAATTAAATTCATAACAAAAACAAACGAAATCTAATTGCATAATGAATGGGATTTAATATGTCCAAAACCAATTACAGCAGTTGCTCGAGATAGCCTCTATTTTGTTCTTGTAAGATTACCAACGTTTCCTCCAAATTGTACACAGGATGCCGTAACATTTCTGGTTAAATTGCACCAAGTTGCTCCATAGTATTGTCGTTTAATTCTGGTAGCGTTGTTTGATAATAAAATTAGGTGCAAAATCGCACCAAACGGAGACTTCTTTCTCATGAAGACCTTGTTGAACGATATCTCGTGGATTTTCTGCAGACCAGATTCTATAGTTTTAGTATTGACACCACCATTCAGGAGTAAAATTTGCCTCATTTATCCATAAAATACGAATGGTTATCCATTCGGGTTCAATTTCCATTTGAGCCATTGGTCGCAAAAAGAATCGTACCTAGTAGGCAAATCTGCTTCCTTTAATACAAACAGCATTTTCAGTTATATGGATGTTTATATCTTTTCAAACTTTTATATCAAATTGCGATGATCATTTGACGGTACCCCTTTTTCAAACCCATTCTCGTGCGAAATTTCGTAATACACGGATGCAATTTGTGTGCATTGAACTAAACCAATCCTTATTTGTAAATCTATGTTATTAGAGTTTGAGTTGTTTGAACTGAACTCTCAAAACATTTTATATAGACAAAACAAACAACAGAAATCTTTTACTTGGACCCATGGAGAATTTCAGTGGCTTGCCACTTTGAGATGTCTATCCTGTGGGAAGTGCCAATAACTCCTTTCTATTAGTAATATTCCTTTCTTTGTTTGCTTTGCCATAGTTACATGAATGGCTAGTATGTTCCAGTCTTTAAAGGATTAGGACGCAATCAACACATTTAATCCTTTCTTTCTGGTAATAGTTTTAGGTTTTTGTTCTGTTGTTTATTTATAAGTTCTTCTACATCATGAATGATAAGAATGTATAGTTCGCCGCATAATTAAAGAACAATGAATATTTTTTCAAATAATTTATTTTTGCTAAATTAATGAAGAATTTTTTTTTGCCATTTATTCAGTAACAGCGTCATTTATCGAAAGTTGGTAACCCTTATAGAAGAAGGGTACTCTCAACAAGAAGTTGGCCGAAGACTGTGGGTTACACAATTTGTCACTAGTAAGGCTTGGTGAAGATCTCAAGTAGCTCAAAGAGCTAGCCCAAACGGCAAGGCCAAGATAAAAAACGCAAGACAACGATCGCAGAAGACCGATTATTAAGGATTTATGCTAAAGGAAGTCGATTTTGTGCTGCTAAAGCATTAAGAAATAACCTCCAAAATACAATTGGTGTCGCAGTAAGTGCAGATACCATTCGAAGAAGGTTGGGTGATGCTGGTCTAAAAGCGTACCGATCTGCTACTGGACCAGTGTTAACGGCTGTCCACCAAAGAGCTCGATTAGAATTTACTCAATGCACCCCATTGGAAAATTGAAATCGGGAGACACGCTTTGTTTACGAATGAGTGCAGGTTCTGCCTATCAACTAATGACCATCGTGATAAAGTGTGGACAAGACAAGGTGAACGATTTGCACAGTGTGCCATACCACAAAAGGAAACGTCTGGTGGCGGATCAGTTAAGGTGTGGGTTGACATAACTTTTGATGACCGAACGAACATTTAATTCATAAATAGGGAAACAATGACTGCCATAAGATATCTGGATGATGTGATGAATTGTTGAACTATTTGGTGCTCTACTAAACTGCTAAACTTTGTATTCATGCTCGGTCGCATTGCTAACATCATAAGAGTGGCTAGCGCGAAACGCAGATCTTAACCCCATTAAACATCTCTGAGACAATTTCGGGAGACAGATTAAGGCTCTGGAACATCCTCCCAGGGCCTTGCAAGAACTGTCTGAGTTTGTAGAAATTTGGTCAGCAGTCCCGCAAGAAAACATTGCTTCACTAATTCGAAGTATGCCAGAAAGAGAGACAGAGAGAGAGAGAGAGAGAGAGAGAGAGAGAGGGGTCACACTCGTTAGTAACATTTATTGTTGATTTTTTCATGTTTATTCATTTATTTTCAATGTAATGGTTCCTCTTTTATTGTAACTTGTTGAAATTAGTTTACGAATTAGTGAAATAAATAAACACAAAGTTGATTAAATTTTCCTTTGTTTATATGTATATCAAGCATCAAAATTCCATGTTTACAACTACTTAAAACAATGTATTACATTTCATGTATTATCCTTTAATTTTGCAGCAAAGTGTATATGTATACGAGACAATCCACTAGTCCACATCTACACTATGTGTACAGTTAAATCTAGCTATTGCATGTCAAGAATAACATCGAAATAATATTATTTGAAGATTTGGTTGCATTGTAATTACACAATTATACATGTATGTAGCTGAAGATGAAATAAAGTTCGAGACTAAATCAATCTTTGATCGCTTAAAACAACCAATGTCAAAAGTGAATAAAAAAGACAATTGGCAGTTCAAAGCATCAAATCTAAATAACTTTAATACTGGCTTACAGATTATTATCTATGAGCTATTTTATAATGCACAACATACGTTACCTTCTCTTTTTACTTGAAGAAGTAATGCAGCTGGAATTGAAATTGAGTCAGTTTAATGACAAGCCAGGATTTTTTTTTCACATGAGTACTACACATACTACATCAATTACTATTTCTATTTTTTTACGTAAGAATCAATCGGTCGTGGCTCAATCTTGATATTAATACTGGGATGTAAGTAAAGCTTATACTTTATTGATAAAATTTTGATAATATAATACAGACACGATATAGTAGATATAGCATTTTCAGATAAATACATACACATATAATTACACAATTTTGTTAGTTTTTTTTGTATTTATTTAAAATTTAATAAAACAATTACAATTGCGATAAATACATTTTTGAAAAAGTTAATACTGTAAGAATTAAGACAGATTTAGAATTACTAACAATTACACATTTCATTTCTTACTAACTCACGAGTTCTATAGAGAATTCAATGAAAAATTAATAATTGTATTTAATTAACTCCTTCATGCACTCCAAATTTTAACAGTAATTAGCACATGCCAATATATGACAAAATATGTCATATGACAAAATATGTCATATCGCCAATTTTTTTAGTATATCAAATAGAGTTGAATATTCATATAGCAGATAAATATAGCACATACAATTTCATTTACTAATTGTATATAGAATATAGTTTGTTGCGTTTCAAATGTAACTAAAGGCACCTATAACTACTCAAGTGTCAGCAAAAAAAAAGAAAAAAACCTGTAAAGTTTGCTCGTTAAGGTATTCTTGCGTTGCCTCTTTCTAATTAGAAAATCTTGATTATTACGTTCTTGGGACGTGCGATTCATTACCTGTCAAAGAAGAGCCTCTTATACTTTCTAATGTATCAATTCCCAAAAAGCACGCAATATATGCAGGAGGTCCATTTTACGTCCATGGCCAAAAGTGCACATAAATGAAGATAAAATCGACTTATTCAAATACATTTGTAATTTTATTTAACCCTTAGCTGCCACACTGAGGTCGTTCGTGACCGGGCCTTATACATTTCAACAAATTTTAACAAATTAAATTGATAAATTTTTGCATGGCACTCATATTGTCTTGAAAGGGGGTAGTTAATGAACAACTGTGATTTTTTTTACGATGAAAAACAGCTTAGTTCACTCAGAGTAGATGATTATGTTGCTGGGGTCAAAAACGTCCCAGTGTGGCAGCTATGATTGGCGCCAGAAGTGTGGCAGCTAAGGGTTAATACCATATAAATCTTATTATTCGTCTATTTACATATTTTTGTAAACGAGTGTCTATAAGCTTTATGAAGGCTAACATAATCTATACTTTTGAGCTATAACGATATTGTTCGTGTTGAGATCAGTTTTCCAGTGGCAACAGCAAATTAAGTTGAAAGTGGGATTGCATTTAAGGTTAGATTTTTATGTAACAGGTATCCCTTATCTATTGGTGTTGTTGGTGCTGATAGAATTTACCTTTGTCTTCTTCTAACAGCTTCTTTCCTAGAAACAAGGCAGAGTAAGGAAGACACACTTTGTCATACTTCAAACACTTGAGTAATTTTCCACCTACCTACCAACCTATGGCTGTCGAAGCGTGTGATTTAAGCAAATCAAATTGCTTCGCCGTTACTAATAAACAATTAAGCTCACTAGTCTTTGTTTGTTACTCGGACGATGGCAATGTGTACTGGATACCGGAAACTTATTAAGGGTCCTCAGTCTCTTCTTTGTCCAGCTTCAGTTCCTCTTGAAATGTCCTTCTGGTGTTCCTTGCGTCGTGGGGTTATGGATAACTTGAAGTCTTCTTCCTAGATCTCCTTCGCTGTTGCTATGCCTCAAATCAGAATATAGGATTAATAACCCCCCCACCTAATGGTTGGTGGGCCCCAGTGACTTGCTGACGATAATCTTCTTAAAGCATACTCGGTTGAGTTTTTTCATAAACTTGTCCAGATCTTGGACGTTTGGCGGTATTAGGTCTTGGACTACTAGCGACGTTCTTTATGGCAAGACAAAATTCTAATCTCATCTAGCGCTTTTGTACTTGCGCTAAAGAAAAAAAAAGATACTAGGAGAGGGCGTGGGTGAGTTTTTACAGCATCTCGTCAGCTTTAAGACTAAGTGTACGGTTATCGAAAATAGAATATATCTGGAGTATTCGGCGAGGGACCCTTGTCTTAGCACTACCTAGATGCTCGCCCAATGACTGCTTGCTATCGAGATTCATCTCCAGATATTCGACTTTCTCGATCCATTCGATTTTGGGATAGAGGTTGTCGTCTCCAGCTAAACGCAACGCTTGCGTTATCCTCGGATTGATCGTCAGAACACACTAGTCAAGTGGTAAGATTTCATTGAGTACTCATCAGTGATTGGTAACAGTGGTAGCAGTGCCAAGCCTTATAGAACCCCAGCAAGCACTGGCCTCTGAGAATTTCGTACCCTTCTTGCTCAAAACCACCTACCGTCATTTTCGCTTTTGTACTTACAAACGGCTAATTATTTTGAAACCTGCAGAAACATAAGGTGAGGTATTACTTTGTCACTTAATTTTTGCAATTTTTAATAATGTCTTTAGATTTTACATCCTTAAATTTTGCGCGAGTGCTTTTTGCGAAGGATGTGACCATTTAGGCGTTCTATTTATCAACTATTCGGTTCCGTTGTTAATGACGTCAGTGTTCTAACCTGAACTGTTTCCAAATACTGAAACACACCAACTAATAGAAGGCTGACGGACTAGTTGGACTAGACTGGTTTAACAGCGAGAAAAAGGAACGCATTATACATATGTATCTGCCTCTTTGAAAATCATTGAATAATGTTAGTGAGAATATTTAATGAGCTTCTTATTAAGAATATAAATAACTATAGAGACTGTTGTAGAATACATATTTGGATTATAATTAACGAGTGTATCAATCGGGAGTCAAAACAAACGACAAAAAATTTAAGACGTCAGAGTTTAGAATGAATTTCGTGTTTTGGTTATTTGTATTTACGCATAAACATATTTTATGTAAATATACGCTCTTTTCAATGTTGTTTTATCATTCTAACACACCTGATTGTCTTTTGCAAAAATAACTCTTTTCATGGTTACGTAAGATGTAATTGATTGTTTCAATTTATTATCTAATGTGACCTTAATTAATGGCAAAAATTAATAGATACAGTGTAAAAATTGTTAGTGTGTTTTTACCGTTCGTATATGACCCAATATATGTTGTTTAAAACTTGTGAATTTAATAAAAAAAACGGGTAAAGTGATTTCTTCAGTGCCATACTTTAAGTTAGTGGAAGACTATAAATAATGGAATTCTTCATACGATATTTGATTCCCGTATTGGTGGTCAGTGTTTCAATGCTTTTATTTTGTATGATACGGACGGTAACGTACATATTGGAAAAGGAGAAACATTCCTTATTTGGCTCCGTCGATTCTGTTCAGAAATTTTGAAAATCCTATAACGAATACAAAATCTTACGGAGTTCACTTCAAAGGGTTTTATGAGAAATTCAAATAAATGGGTGTAAAATGTGGCGGAATTTACGCATATGTTGTACCAATATTCGTACCAGTAGACCTTGAAATAATTAAGCTAGTTTTAGTAAAAGAATTTCAACACTTTCAGGCAAGAGGTTTTTACACCAATGAAAAAGATCAACCAGTTTCGGCGAATTCATTTACAGTCGACGGCGACAAGTGGAGATTGTTGAGAACGAAGGTTATTCTCGTTTTTACTTCCGCAAAAATGAAGATGATGTATGAATTAATGGTGATAGCCAGTAAAACAATGGAAGATCATCTTCAAAAATATGCTGTTAACAAGGTTCCGTTAGATATAAAGGACTGTGCAAGCCGTATGACAACTAACATCATTGGTTCTTGTGCTTTTCGAATTGAGTGTAATAGCTATAATGATACGAGATATCATAGCTTGTTAAAAGCTATTCTGATAGTGGAGGTGAATATATCAGAATTGTGTTTTGCATTGCTTTACCGAAGCTAGCTCGATTTCTGAAAATTCCTCTGTTACCTGCTAAAGAAACTAATCAATTTTGTGACACTATCGACGAAACTCTAAACTACAGAAAGGAGAATAACGTTTTTAGAAATGATTATCTCCAAATGCTTATAGAAATGAAGGTTAACAAACTAGTAAATTTAAATGAATTGAAAGCCCAGTGTGTATTATTTTTTCTAGCTAGTTACGAGACATCCGCAATTACAATGACGTTTGGTTTGTTCGAATTAGCCTGCAACCAGAATATTCAGCACAAGCTGCGTAAGGAGATCAATCAAGTTTTTGCACAATATGATAACAAGATGAGTTGTGAAGCTATTGCCAGTATGAAATCCTTAAAGGTGGTTTTGCTTGGTAAGCTTGTACAGCATTCTGTATATTATAACCACTGATAAATTTTTAAGTAATTTTCTTAGTTTAGAACGTAATCAACTGGACACAACTGTTATATGTTGTGCAACGTTACCCCACATTATTTTGTGAAATTTAGAGCGTGCATGTTTTCAACCTCACCACTCCCGTATTTCAAAATTTTGAGTAGGTATTCTATAATTTTGGGCTTAATTTTAGTCATGTTGTACTACAAAACGAAAATTTTGTGAAGATAGATATTTTTTTTCGCAAGACCAAGGGCATTTCAAGATTTTGCGTATGCTGTACTTTTGTGCTGTTTTGTGCCGCAAAAAGAAAATTTTCTGCTTTCTTATAAACCGATACATAAGAACTCTTTTTCGCAGAGGAAGATGCTATTTGCACTGTAACAAGAACATTTTGCGCTTTCATATTAACCGAATTATATCTGGGTATTTCGAAATTTCGTACATGCTATCTGTGCTTATTCGCAATCATTACATGCACCTGTTTTATCTATTCCTTCTGTAGGGGTGACTTCTATTGTAAGTATTACAACCAGTATTTCTCTTACTTCATTTAAGTTATTTGTTTTAACTAACAGTAAAAGTCTTTGACTCTTTTCTTTTCTTGAGACAAAAGCAATTTAATCTAGAAACAAGTTTTATAAAGTGTGTGATATCACATCCAATGAAACAGCTGGACATTCTTTATATACATAATCTGCTCATTTGCGAGCAAATTGTAACATGAACTTAAACAGTTTTCTGTTGAATTATATTGTGTGAAGCAGTGAATTATAGTTGATAAAAGTGCCAAACACATGTCAGAGATATTACATAAATATATTGACCTAATTTGGTACAATTTGGACTAATTACATTTGGTTCTAGCATTAATTATTTGAATGCTGATAAGAAATAAACGAAAAATTTGTTTGCTGATATCTCTTATAATAATTGGAGTATGGGTTTTCGTATTTGACCAGCGTTAACGATAATATCGACTCTTTGTCAAATTCGACATCCTTTTCCCTTATTTTTTTCCGATAAATGTTATGAAATTGGCTAATATAGAATTTGATGAAAATATGTACCTTTCTCATTGCATGCATAAGCACCTAAAATTAGTTCAAACTAACTTTATTTTCGATCATTCCTTCTCTATATTTTCCAAATATTGTTCTTATATATTTGAGAAATTTATATGGCATTTATATTGCTCATGTTGTTCAAGATTCCTATAATATTTTTTCAGAAACTTTAAATCCACCTGTGCCCTTCGTTAACAGAGTTTGCGTCAAAGATTTTCAAATACCGAATACAGATATGATTCTGGAGAAAGGTACTAAGATATGATTCCTCTTCTTGGACTCCACTACGATCCAGAATACTTTCCAGATCCTAACAGTTTATTCCGAAGAGATTCTCCGATGAAAATCAATCCGAAATACCACCCTATAGTTTCATACCTTTTGGAGAAGGACCTAGAAATTGCATTATTAAGTGGTTAAAATGTTGCATAAATACGATAATAATAAAGATGATTTTGTTTGCACTGTAATATCCAAAGGTATGTTTAAATGGAGGTATATGTGTATAATTTACTTCTGTCATGGCTTAACAATCCTATTTATCATGTAACTTGATGTCTTCAGAAAACAAGCCTAGCCTAGCTACAGTTTGTTTTAATGGATTTTAAAATTTCTTTGGCAATTAGAAACACTCATATTCACAAACTACATATGTAGATCTTTTAATTTCGACTTATCTGGTTAACAACTGGCGGTAGTACTTCTGTTCACCCAATAAAGGAAACGGATAGAGAACCAATTCACTGTTGTTTAAGTTGTTTCATTAATGCTGCTGGAAATTTGGTAGCACGGTTTTTGGTATTCTCGCAAATCTATTTTAAAGGACAAATGTGCGCTGTATATTTTGGAACTGTAGGTGCAGAATTGATTGGATGTATTGCCATATATTTATTACTAGATTAAACTGCTCCAGCTAGCAACTCCAGTTAGCAACGCCTACATGGCAAAAACGATTAGCGTCTGTATCGAATTTCATATTGCCTATTGAAATTACGTTATTTCCTAGCGCTTCTCCGAGCAAGAAATTTATACGGAGAACCCCGTTAAGATTAACAGGATCATCAGTTAAAAGCAATTTGTTGAAAGATAGTAAAAAATAGAATGGTTCAGAGTCTGTTGCTGAGCTCTAGTAAACGATAAAGAGATTGAAACAAACTTTGAACAAACTAGTTTAGAAAACTATACGTATGCTAGTTAATACAGCTAAAGCAAACTCTTTTTATACTCATAAGCAAAATTTTAACTAAATTAGAATCCAAACTTAATATTCAATAGGTACTTACGTCAAACAATTGTGTCAAATTTTCACTCTCATCCAGATTAATACAGAATACGTAAATTATCATTGTGAAAGTCATCTGGTGGTATAACAAGAAGTTGAGGAATGTTAGTGGGTTAATGGGTTCACACCTTTACTTTAAGGAACTGAAACAGTTATCAAGTAATGATCCTTCAATGACAGTTGACCTTCTTTTAGTCGAACTAAATAATTTGGTATATGTATGAGCTTAGAGTATACTTGTTAAAGAATTCTGTCTGAACTCATTCTATATTTTCCAGATATCGAAGCTTCCATGCTTTATCACATATATGGAAGTAGAATTCACTTTTTATCATTTTAGACAGACATAACCGAAAGTGTAATATCAATCGGCACACGTAAGCATTGACATTTTCTTGTTGCTTGTAACTTGGTGACAGTTTGCATTCTGCCATATCAGATCTATGCAGTGCAGAGTACAGACGACAGAGAATTACTTTATACTATGCCCTTAGGCATTGGCAACTCCTTTGTAATTTCATCGTTGATAAGTGTTGTCACGTTTTTGTACAGGACTTCAAAGTTCCGTACAAATACAGGAGTCGACGCAGAGTAGGATGCAGGTTGGAAATCGATAAAAATAGCAAATAGATGTTACCACTCCTGTGTAGTATTTTTTGTAGAAACTACGTTTAAAAAGTTAAGTTTGTATTTCATGATTAAAATAATTCAGAATTCTTTGATTTTAAACAGAATACATATCTTGTTGGAGAAAAGCTAGCTTACCTATTGCTGCTATTTAATGTTACTAAAAATAATAGGTTTTGAACTCATAAATGTTTGATTGATTAGCATTATACTGGGCTAATTATAAGTTATGTAAGTAAATGCCAATGACAAAAGTAACAAGTACGGTTTTTAGCTTTATTTATTAAAAACCTCTCTTTTTCGATGCAATCGTCTCACAAATTTTTTAAAGCCATAAAGAGAAATATGCGGGTATCACAAACTAATAGTTGCTTAGAGACCTCATCTATGATTTTATCAAAATTTGCTCAATATGTTCATATGTATGTTGATGAATCACGAGGAAAGCTTCATACTAAAGGCTAAATGATAATTTGAAATATTTCTAGTGTATATAATTGTTGTTGACGCATCTTAAAGTTTAAACTTGGCCACATTTTAAAGATATTAGAAGTTTATTACTGATCCTAGCGAAGCTATAAAAATGGTGATCCAACCTGGAGCAAACTAACTGTCCTAGTTTGGCAATTCTGTAATTGTATGAGGGAGGGGGCTAGTGGCAAGTTGACAACGTAACACACCTACTACTTTTTTGGGTTATTAGTCAAGTGGAGTGGTGCAATTTGTAATGCATGTGGTGAATGCTTGATATAACTCTCTTGTATAAATATAATACTGTGCAAGATTGTGAGAAAGGGGCAACTTGTTACGAGGCCACTTTCATAAGTTAGGTTAGAATTGTCGAATAGCCTCTGTTCGTATTGTAAAGAAAATGTTTCTCCTTGGAAGAGTTTGCAACCAATGCCCTACACATATGAGTTGCTGTAATATTTATAGCAAAAAATAAAAAATGACATTATGATAATCTCTTGTTTCTCCTAGCTTCTACCAATGATGAACTGGACTCATCTTTCAATGGTGTGTATCGCGGCCTGGAAATTACTTGGATACATCTTCAAGCTTTCGAAATATTTGGTTCTAGGCTCACATATAAGCTTTGTGATCAATTTTTTCACACTGCTACAGTTTGTTCCACAAGAAAAGAGGCGAGGTTTTTGCTGGCAAAAGGAACGATATTTCTATTTTTGTCTTTCGGCGCAATGGTAGCATCGATGGGCTACGACGCTATTCCAAATTCATACATTCCCTCATTCTTCTTGTGCACGCATAGAAAGGATCAAAATCGTCGTATGCTGCTGCAGCCAAAGTAATTTGAAAAATCAAAGAGTTCGTTGAGATGTAGGTGAAGCGCTATACAGAGTTAAAGAGCGATTGTCCAGTTGTTCAGGGATCATCCCACTATGCATCTGCGTGAAGCCAAGGTTAAACTTGCGACGTTAGGAATTAGTGTTAGTCTTAACAGGATCAAGCGACGTTTGAACGAAGAAAAACTATTATATCGCCCTACAAACTCCATACCTCTACTTAGCATATCCTACATCGAGAAATGCTTGAGCTGGGGTATCGAGAACAAAGATCGCGTTTGGCCCAAGGTGATCTTTTCGGATGAAGCGACTTTCTGGGCGTGGGTATGCTTTTCAGCGCACGGCTTTGGTTGTTTGGAGCTTTCCACGCAAAATTGGGATGCGACCAAAATGCTCAAACCTGGGCTTCTAAATTCGGCTAAGAGTTGTTCGGGCCCGATAATGAGAACTGGGTTTTGCAAGAGGACAATCACCCGAAGCATCGAAGCCGCCGATGCCCCGCCTGGAAAGAGGAAAATGGCATTGTCACCGTTGATTGACCGCTCCAGTCTCCAGATGCAAACCCCATTGAGAGTGTGCAGGTCATTACGAAGCGTCATCTTACAGCCAAGCCTGTTCACAATTAGATTAGTCGGAAAACATGGCGTGCTCTTAAAACGAGTTAGGCTGAAAATCTCGTTGAAAGTAAGTGTTGGAGGTGCCAGACTATTCTTAATGCTGGAGGAGATTATACTGTATACTAGTTGCCTACTACTATTGCGCTCTTGCATTTTACTTGTATATTCATGTAAAAAAAATTGGAACAAACATCTTGATAACTTCCAAAGAAACTTCACCCCTTTTCTTGTGGAACAGACTGTAAGCTTCCTTGGCATATCGTCTCGGGGGATTTCCCAGGTGTTGTAACCTTCAGGTTAAGGTGTATGCCTAGACAATATTTTCCAGATCATTCTGTATGTGAAGATTCAAGGCTAATTTTTGATAATTTTTCCGAAAAAACTCAATTCTAGCCGGTGCTACAGCTGAGTGTATAGGAACAAAATTTATTTATTGCCGTCTGGATAAAGAAATGGAAGAGTCACCATAGCCGATAGATAGCCTCATAAACAAGTCAATTGTCATAGTGGGAGCAGTACACCTTTCACTTACTGACAGATCTACCATTCGCTGCTAGTACGAAAGTGAAAGCATTATAAAAGTAAACAAAAATGAAATATGTAGTAATTGATTTTGATTAAGTGGTAGAATGTTTGCGTGGAAAGTTTAAATTTCTTAATTCTACTTATTGATTTGATTTTAAATCCAATACTATTATGTTTATACTAATAGTAAGAAGGTTATCTGATGCGCGAATGACCTTTTGCGTTTTATTATTTACGCCAGTATACTATTCCTATTTTCCCAAAATTTTACTAATGCCAAATCTAAGAGTCATTGCTGATTTATTACATAATGATGACTGGACAAATCAATTTAATTTTGATTTAAATATTATGATTCGAATGTTTTAATTGGCGCGTTATCAGAAATATCTTGAGTTGTTTTGTTGTGGGGATGAGGTCTTCATAAATTACAGGGCAGCGTCTGATTTAATGCATTTCACTGCAGTAATTTGAATAGTGCAGACTTAATGTTTATAACTATCTGCAAGTGCTCCATTACAGCTATTTATAAAATTACTTTTTTCGATTTCTAAAATTCTATTTTTTTTTTAACAATTCTAGTAAAGATGGAAGTTTTTATATTATATCTGGTTTTTGGATTAGTAAGTGTTGCATTAATTCTACTCGTTTATACGAAATGGGTATTAAGTTATTGGAAAAGAAGAAACGTTCCTTATTTGGAACCATCATTTCCATTTGGTAATTTAGAAAGCCCTACTACGAATAAGAAATCCCAAAGCGTACATTATAAGGAATTCTATGATAAATTTAAGAATTCTGGTGTGAAGTGCGGCGGCATTTATGAATATATTTCTCCAACATTAATACCAATAGATCCTGAAATCAACAAACATATTCTTGTGAAAGATTTCGAGTATTTTCATGCCAGGGGCTTTTACTATAACGAGAAACATCAACCAGTTTCTGCAAATTTGTTCACGATTGATGGGAAGAAGTGGAGAACCTTAAGAGTAAAATTTACGCCTACTTTTACGTCGTCCAAAATGAAGTTCATGTTTGACCTAATGTTGGCGGCCGGTAAAACTATGGATGCTTACCTTCAAGAATACGCCGACACAAAAACACCCCTAAATGTCAAGGATTGTGTTGGTCGTATGACGACGAATGTGATTGGTTCCTGCGCATTTGGTCTCGATTGTAACAGTTTTAAAGATGTTACGGTTTATAAATTGCTAACAAATATGATTGAGGGCTTTTCTGGATTTATTAAAGTGACATTTTGCAACTCATTACCAAAAGTGGCGCAATTGTTGGGTCTACGCTTACTTCCAGATCGTGAGACGAATATTATATGTAAATCTATTGAGGAGACGATAAGTTATAGAACAGAAAAAAATGTTTCCCGAAATGATTTTCTTCAACTGCTGATGGAGATGAAGGACAAAGAAATGGTGGATATGACTGAATTGAAAGGGCAGTGCATCTTGTTCTTTTTGGCAGGTTATGAAACGTCTGCAATAACAATGACTTTTGCTTTATTTGAGTTAGCTAAGAATCAAGATATGCAAGAGAAGTTGCGCAAGGAAATAAATGAAGTTCTTCGTGAACATAACAATGAAATCACTTACGAAGCTGTTATGAATATGAAGTATTTGTATATGGTTATAAACGGTAAGTCTTAAGTCATTAATGAATTAAAAAATGTTACTACTATGAAAAATATCTTAATTTTTTAGAAACTCTGAGGATGTACCCACCGTTACCGTTTTTAAATAGAATATGTGTCAATGATTATCGTTTGCCGAATTCAGATATTGTCATTGAGAACGGAACAAAGATAATATTTCCTATTCAAGGATTACATTACGACCCAGAATACTTCCCCGAACCTTACCAATTCAATCCAGAACGATTCTCCGCTGAAAACAAAGCCCAAATACCGCCTTATACTTTTATGCCATTTGGAGATGGTCCCAGAAATTGCATTGGTAAGATATTTTTAAGACTTTCGTAATATTAAGAATACTATTGAGTTACGTTTTGTATTGTTTTTTCAGGCGACAGATTCGCAAAACAACAAATTCGAGTAGGACTAGCTTGCGTCATTAGAAAGTACAGATTCAGGTTGAATCCTAAAGTTAAAGTACCATTGGAATTCGATACGACAACTTTTATAAGAGCGAAAGATGATATACTTCTAGACGTAGAAACAGTCTAATCTTATTAATTGTGTAATAATTTATATTGAGATTTAGATATAAGTAATTGATATTACGTATATTAATAATTTATTTGAATTCTAATTACATATTTTCTCAATAAATATTCCAAAATAAACTGCTTAAAAGTACCTACTATTTTATTATATAGATAAAGAATTTAGCTAGACTAATAACAATCATAATGACGAATTAATTAATTTCCTTCTGACTTGGTAGCATATTGTTTGAGGGACCGACCAACTATGATATATTGTTTTAAACTAAAGAAAAATCCTGAGTAATTGTTGTAGATACATAGGTTTCATTTATGGCTTTTTTTGGGTTAATTTTGATGTTTGTAGTTATCTCATCAGATCCTGCTCGATGATCGTCACTGGTAATAGAGCCTCTAGTCAGAATGAAAGTGGAAGAGGATAACAAACTACATGCTTACATGGTTGCCGATGCTTCATAAAATGACGAATCCATTAACAACTTGTCATTTCAATTTTGATAGGGTAGGTAGTTGGAGTTAGTCCAGGTCCTTTTTTCTAAGTACCCAGGCGGCTTGTCTGCAGCCATTTTCATTTTCCTGCACATTTGATGTCATTTAATGTGACAAGCAGGTACGCTCTGCTTTCTCTGTTATTATTTTCCTGTTATAAATGAAAAGTGCTCTTGATTCTTTCTAGAAATTATGGAATTTCACTGCGCAAGCAGAAAAATTTACAATTAGCTCCATAATATTACATACTAAATTCAAAACAAGAAAAGAACTGTCCCACGACATACATAAAATTAATAATAACAAAAGTTCTCGATTGGTCATACTAAATTAAGTCCTTAAACCGCCTTACTTCTACTTCTAAACAATTTAATTATTGCTTGAAATTGCAATTTGATTATGAAGAAGAGATCTGACAAGCAAATTATCCCCCGTTTTGAAATAATTTGGTCCCCCAAACGTATTTCTTTAATATTGCCGCACAATTGTGCTTGTATTAGTGGGGCATTCATATCAGATGGATTCCCTAGTTACAGAATGGCGAGAATGATATATGTAGACCTTTTGAGTAATTTCTGCAAAGATTTCAGTCGAAGCAGCTTTCTTGTCGTGATTGTCGTGTCAGGGTATCGGCGAGGAAGTGCTTTATGACCTAAAAGAAGAGATTCCTATAAACCAATGCCTAATATATTTACTATAAGAAGTGTATACATGTTCAACAATCCTTAGTCTGACCATAGAATATTGCATGTAGTACAGGTGTATGTATATATGTACTATCGAGGGCTAAAGTAATGAATCAGACTTCAAGCGATATGGCCTTCCGCAGGTATTCGACACATTTGACTACTCGCACTGGGCGGCTGTAATTAGAATTATAGACGGATACCTAGCAGGTAAATTTCAGGTAGAAAGATTTGCAAGAAATGTAAAGTCATATATGATAATTTCATTTTGAATAGTTGCATTTACTCTTTATATTAAGAAGTAATGCCGACTAGAATTCTTAACTAGATTTCTTAAGCACAAGCTGTTTCTTTGGCAAAAGTAAATATTGTTTGCTATTATATGTACATATATGGATAAAACATGTATGTTTTACACATATAAATTTTCAATAATATGCTTGTTAATATAATAACACGATTCTATTTATAGAAAAACGAATAGTTTCCGATGTCTTATTAAGAAACAATTTAAATGAAGTAACATTCTAAAGAAATTTATATTTTTTAATATTTACGCAATCAAAGTTAATGAATTTAGTTTTAATTTATTAAAACATAGGTATAATAAACGTATTTTTCTAACCCTTATGTGTATAGATAAGCACAGTTGAGATATTTTTATTATATTTACTAACTTTTTCCTCAATGTGTTTTGTGTATGTGACTCTACTAAATTTTGAATAATATACTCTAAATTACAAATTAATTCCTCTAATAAAATATTATTATCTACTAAAATTTTGGGCCTAAAGTTATGTAATGTATAATATATATATGTAGTAGATTACACAACTTTTAGTTATCTTGTAAAATTAGAGAGTTTTCAACTACTTCAGGATTGATTAGTTTTTGATTATAAAATTGTAATATAATTTAGTTCAGAATTGTTAATTGTTATGTTATATGTAATGTATTAGAATAGTATTACTCCCTTAAAATTCTTAATTTCATTAAAATGACAGTAAGTGCAGTAATTATTGAAACGAGTAAAATTTCTTAAGAAAACTAATGGTGTAAATACATATATATATATTGTATATCTTTAAAACATATTGTATAGTTTGTGTTGTTTCAATTAAAACATTAAGCGAATGCTAAGAAAATAATATTCAAGTTCCTAATTATTTATACAATATTTTGCACGATAAAATAATGACTTATTTATCATAAACTTTTCTTCTTTTATTAATTTATCTACGTTGTACCTGAATTCAGTATCATCAAACATATTTATTTCCAATATATTCACAAATCGCTAGGTTTAAATTCTTTTAAATGCTAGCTACCCTTTGGCCTGTGGCTATATAGCTTATTACAGTTGCCCAGTTATGTTTACCTCAATAACAATTCAGAACGGAAAGCCCACAATAGACGCGTTTTATTGCAGTTTGATGCATTACTTTTGCCCTCGATAGTACATATGTACTTACATGCATAAGGTAGGGAATGTTGTCAACTACAAGACAATTGACGACATAAATAAATCTCAAAGTTTGTTTATACTAAAGAGGAAAAAATAAATATAATTAAGTGACATTACTCCTCACAAGGAGATTATTGTTTTCTGGTTTCGTTTTCTGATCGACCAGTTCCTTGTAATCGATCAATACTAGATGTTGTAGTTATGAAGGTATACGATTTTTAGTCGCCAAATTTTCGAACAAGAAAGTATTCTCAAAACTTGAATAAAAAGTATATGAGAAAGAACAAATATTAGTGTCACCAAATCAAGAAATATTCTCCCATAATAACTTTAAACGTCCCGAATTTGTAAAGCAATAAGGAAAAATATGACAATGGGAGATTCACAAAATATGTATATTTATAGACGATTCAACATTTTTCTTCTATAACGTCATAAGAACTATCAACGCTACTGGTTTGAAAACGATATCGCAACTCAATATCCTCAAACACTAAATGTTTGAACAGGAATCCTAGGGGATCCTATTAGAGATCCATTTTTCCTAAGCGAAATATTAACCATGTCATATTGTACTATTGTATAATTCTATTGTGTTGTTTCATCAAAACGGCTGTCCGGTTCATAATGCTAGAGTCTTCTCTTAGCAACACTTGGGGTAGTAATCTTGTCCGCTCCTTTGGGAATATTTGATTGAAACATTATATGTATGTAAATAAGCATGGCAGACTTCCAACTATTAGAAGAGTTAGGAACGCAAACTCGGCGACTCTCTACTGACATTTTTCCTGACATTGTTGCTAATGTAAGTAGGTACTGAGTTTCATCACAATCTGGGCTGGCGTGAGACAGTGAGGCCAATAATAGAAGCATTTTTCAAACATTATGCCCTCCTCTACTTTTAGGTCAATTAAAACTCAATTAACGTACATACATCATTCCGTACGTCCCAGAGTGCAGATTATGCGTATAGCCTTCTTCTGCAGTACCAGTATTGACTTCAACTTGGAGGTACTACTCCAAAGTAATAACCCATAACACCAATGGGAATGAAAAAGTGTATAATAAATCATTTTCAATGTGCTACTATCAGAGGTTCCTTTATTTTTCTAACAACGTATAACGATTTATTTAATTTTAAAGCAATGAGTTAATGTGGGCATTCCATCTGTTTTCTTCTGGCATTAACGTATCACAAGATATGGTTCCGCGCTGTTTTTTACATTATTGCACTAACATGCATAGAAGTAATTATGATAAATTAAATAAACCACCAGTTCGGGCATTTGCTTAGCATGTTTTAAACGTTTAGTTTTTCTAAAATTACAAGTACAAGTTTATTATAGATAAGAAAACAATATGTATACAAATTTTATTAGAGCTACAATACATCTAAACTGTAAATATAGCTGTAAAAATTTAATTGAAACCAATACGTATTCGCTTGAATAATAATAATAATTCGTTTAGATAAATATAGAATGAATAAATTTATTTACTTAATTATTATCTGTTGTATAAACAACATACTCTAAATATTTTGTTCTTTAGACACGTGCATACACTTTACTTTGCAAAAACTAATCTACGTATCAATCCAAAAAAATTCGCCAGAACATATCAGGATGCGTTGCTCTTTTAAAATTTACTCGTGTCATTACAGCAGAGCTTACTGGATATGCACAATGGATGACTTGTAATTGTATGTAATTATCAATAGCTACTGTATATATAGTTGCTGAAATTGTATGGCAAATCTTACTAGTTTAGTGCTTACAAATTATTGGAGCCGCCTAATATAAATAATTGTTTTTATTTGCGTAGCATTAGTTAATAGATTAGTCTTGAACGTGACGGTTCAGGTTTGTGATGTAAATTAGTAGTCCGGCACAGGTATGTATTTTTTAAATTACTTTTTTTTTAATTCTACGATTTTTCCGTCTACATTTTTGTTTTAACAATAACGACATTTTTGTAGAAGATAAAAATGGAAAACTACGTCTCATATCTGATTACTGGGCTTATATTAGCTACCACGATTTTGTTATTTTATATGAAACGGCAATTAACTTATTGGAAAAAAAGAAATGTTCCTTACTTAGAACCAACGTTCCCTTTCGGCAACCTCGATAATCCAATCGCAAATAAGAAATCTACTGGAATTCAGTTTAAGGACTTTTACGATCAATTCAAAAAAATGGGTGTCAAATGTGGTGGAGTGTACGCGTACGTGGTGCCGATACTGGTGCCTGCCGATGTTGAAGTCAACAAGCATATTCTGGTGAAAGATTTCCAACATTTTCACAGCCGAGGTTTTTATTCTAATGGGAAGGATCAACCCGTTTCCGTGAATTTATTCACCATCGACGGGGAGAAATGGAGGAGTTTGAGGGCAAAATTTACGCCCACCTTTACGTCAGCAAAAATGAAGGTTATGTTCGAATTAATGCTGATCGCTAGTAAAACTATGGAAAGTCACCTGCAAGAACATGCTGCGAAGAAGACGCCACTCAATATAAAAGATTGCGTAAGTCGAATGACAACCAACATAATCGGTTCTTGTGCCTTCGGAATTGAGTGCAACAGTTTTAAAGATACTAGATTTTATAAGCTACTGAGAAACATTGTGGACGGAACTACAGTTTCTCTTAAACTTGCTTTCTGCAATGCTTTGCCAGAGATCGCGCAAATGCTGCGGATTCCCTTGTTTCCCGTAAACGAGACTAATTCAATATGTCATTCTATTGAAGAAACGATTGCTTATCGAAACGAAAAGAAGGTATCAAGAAACGACTTCCTGCAGATGCTGATGGAAATGAAGAGCAACGATGTGGTCGATATGGATGAGCTGAAAGGACAATGCGTATTATTCTTTTTGGCTGGTTTTGAAACGTCCGCTACAACTATGACTTTCATGTTTTACGAGTTAGCGAGGAATCAAGATATTCAGGATAAATTGCGGAAAGAGATCAATGAGGTTCTCCTTAAACACGATAATCAGATTTCGTACGAAGCTGTTATGAGCATGAAATATTTGGAAATGGTTATGTGTGGTAAGTTACAATTTTAATTTTGTTAATTATATACTCCTATCATGTTGGCACTTTAAAATTTGTAGCTTGTCTCTGTTAAACAGTCATTTTTAAGTTTGTTATCTTACGAATTGTTTCGTTGATCGGCTATGCAACGATTGAAGAAATTGTAAATTCCATATTAGACCATTGCTTGCAAAATATACCCGTATCATGAGGTAAATCTAATTATACTTTAAATTAATAATTTTATGCTAATATACCTACATATACGTTGTATATTTATGTTTGGTCTCGGTTGCTTCAAATAACTATAATAATTTTTAAAAACCTGTTTACAACATCATTATAAATAAGAATTATTGTGATAACATGCAATGCCCTTGAATAATATTTTAGTTACATAACAACAGCTGCCGGCAATTATTCTGAATTAATCTGCATCTTTTTTTTTGCGTGCGCCTCAGTCTGGTATAAACCTAAAATCTTAGTAGTCATATTTTATAAGGAGTATAATGCGATTGAACAACACCTTAGTTGGTATTCTACGCAGCGTCTTCAGCTCATGCAATCTCTATGATGACGCGTTTCTTATACATACATATATATATTCAGCAGTTATACCACAAAATATGCTCACGTCACTATTAAAAACAATATTTAAATTACCATTACAACTTCGATGAGAAAATCATCTACATATATAGATAGATATAATAACCATTTTTTGAACAGCATCACTACTTATGTATATACCAGACTGGTCTTGCCATTTTAAACTTTTCACACATTCAATAGATCAACTTTCAGCACAAGCACTACTACTATATTATAGACTACTTTACTTATTGCATTATTAATATAATTTTAACTTTTTAGAGACCTTAAGGATGTATCCACCATTACCAATCTTGAATAGGACATGCGTTAAGGATTATAAACTACCAAACTCCGATATAGTGATCGAAAAAGGAACCAGAATATTACTTCCCATACTGGCATTTCACCATGATCCGGAATATTTCCCCGAACCTAACAAATTCGATCCAGAGAGATTTTCTGATGAAAATAAATCCAAGATACAACCGTATTCTTATCTTCCATTTGGGGAAGGACCTAGGAATTGTATTGGTGAGTTATTACTTTTACAGGATAGAATACATTCAGTATACTTGACATTAGATTATGTGACCTTCTGCAATGTAGTTGGCTTTAGTTCATTGGTGTACAACACAAACAATTAATTTATTAATTCTTTTTGATTATTTTGCCATATACAACCGAGGATGGTCTGGAAAGTGAGGGAGACTAACACAAAAGACTGTCAACATAATTTCTTTTTTAACTCACACACACTTCTTCCAACGATATTTAAGTCACTTTAATCCTATCATTAAAATACGACCAATAATAATCGTTTGTTTCTGAATACCCTACAGTATTTGTAGATAATCTTTGACCACTAAGCTAATCGCGATGTCTGGTATGCTTAACTATGTCATACTTTTGGAGGTAATCTACGATGACAGCACCACAATCAACCCAATACTTAATGTGATAATGCGTTGCTATTGTTTTGATTGAATTTTTGTTTCAATTCGACAGTAATAAATTAATGTAAAAACTTGTCAATTTTTCCACTTCTTAATAAAAAATTGACTGAAAACAAGTACTAGGCAGTGATTAGAGATATTGGTCTCTAGTTTGATTATGATTTCGCCAGCAAAGCATTTTTTGGACGTAATGATTTGATATATTAAAATTTTCTTACATTCATGTTTAAATTTGTTTATCTAACCATACTGCTTTAATTGATGGTGAAGGTTTGTTTCAAACACAATTTAACTTCTCTTTGATCTATATTGGGTTTTCCCCATCAGTATGAAAGACTGTTTAGTAACAACAACTAAATCTAATTTAAACCACATACTATAATACTTTAAGTTTTTACAAACATGAAAGGATATCTAACTGTTAAATGGCCATAATTTCTGCTAACATTTCTTTAACTTCTTCAGGAATTTTGTTATAGAATATATTGCCACAGAGTTTCAAAATCCACACCATTGTTTTATTTTACATTTCTAGCATGCATCTGAATTTATTTATCTAGTTAAGTGCTCAAAATCAGTTGGATACCGGTTAGAGGTACTCGTGCTAACACTACTTGCTGGAATGATAGTTTGATATATTTTCAATTTTTTGGTTTCTAACCTCATTGCATAAGATACCCAGAAAAGATATCCTGATATGTGAAACATATCGTTGTATGAAAACCAAATGATAAAGACACATTAAATAAAATCCTAGAACATATTTTGCAAAGAAGAGATATTTGCTCGCAAAGAGAGATAGAGAAGCAGAACTACAGAATATTGTAAGATGGTGTATAATTACTAAGAGTTGGAGAGACTTAAAGATTGCATCAGCAATCACGATCTCGTTTCCACTTTTACGTCTTCTTAAATTTGAATTTAAGTATGATTTATTTATTCTTTTTCTTCTTCAGTGAAAAGTAACTAACTAAAGTTACTATGATTACAGTTGCAAATTAAATATCGCGAACAAAAAGTTGTTTCGCCATTTTTGTTTCTAGATCAATTTGAACTTTCTTATTTGTTTTCCTATTATATTATAACCAAACATCACACCCAGTGGACTAGAACGATTGATTTGCATTCAAATATTTTTTGCCGATATTGTCTAGTCGTATTTACAATAACATTTAATCATGTATAATTATAACACATCATAATTTCATAGAATACTACTAATTGTACAATTATGATTGCTACAGGTGATAGATTTGGCAAACAGCAAGTTCGTGTAGGAGTAGCATCGGCCATCAGAAAATATAAATTCAAACTTAATCCAAAAGTGAAGCTACCATTGGAGTACACTACATCTATTGTTACGACAAGTACAGTCGATATACTTTTAGATGTGGAAGAAATTAAGGTTTAATAGTACTAGTTTAATAGTACTATAATAATAAGTTACATTGGTTTTGTTATTAATAAAGATAAGAATAATTATTGAATATTTGTGTTTTTCACGAAATACGATTACCGAACTTTACAATGGAACTCCCAGGTGAAAAATAAACGTCGAACACACAATGGACAGGAAAGTTTAATACTGGCAGATAGACACGTGTTTTGGACTTGTGTCTCCAATTGTTCGATTTTTCTAAAAAGTGCTCAACACGTAAACACACGTCTAGGTGTCATAATTAAACTCTCATACATTATTTTAAGAATCGTGACTTATCACCTTATGTTATGTAATATGTTTATTCTTTACATTATTATTTATTATTCTATTTTTAATATGCTGCTAATGTAAACACAAAATTCTTACTGTACAACTGCCTTGATGTAAAAAAAAATTAAAATTTGTAAACTGCTCCACGATGGCGGTGATCAATCCGTCAATTACCCAGTTGTGTCATCGCTAATTTGTATAGCGCCTATTTATTTTACCGTTAATTGTGGTCGCGTACCTAATTGTTATAGCAAACACGGTTAGTTGCGCACTTGGGTATGGATTTGTTCTATATAAATGTCCCTCTTCGTTATCGAATACACCAAAGGCAGCAATCCTTTCTCTTTTATCGAACTGAACAAATGATTTCTAAAACAATGATCATGTCTGAATTAGAGGAAAGATAATTAAAAATGATTCTAAATTTTGCAGCCAGTGATAATTGGCCATTTAAAAGAAAATTGGATTGGTGTATATACAGGGTGTTCACTAAAATAACCGGCAAAATTATGTGTTCCAGAGATGATTCTGATCAAAAAAGTTCAGATACACCATAGGTCAATTCCCTTTCGTTTTCGACATATCAATAAAAGAAAATATGTTTACCAAAACACATTTTGTGAACTTCATAATGACATAAAAAACTACTACTGTACTGTTCGAATTGTTCCTCTGCAGGGAACAATTGCTGCTAGTCTTTGAGCCATGTTTTGTTGCCAGTTAATATCTGCCAGTTCAATCCGCAAAGAATTTACCGCCTCAACTATTCTTGCTATCAATCCTTCTCACGTGTTTGGCTTACGATTTTTATAAACACGAGATTTAAGTCAACCTCAAAAGAAAAAGTCAGGAGAACGTGCGATGGTATGGGGCCTCCTCTTCCTATCCACCATCCGGGAAAATTTTGTTGTATTATGGCAAATTATTCTCCAAAAAATGGCGATAATAATTTGCCGTAAGACTTTCTTCAATAAAATGTGGCCCAATAATCTGATTAATTAAAAACCAACACCATACATTCACAGAGAGGTGATTGTCCACCATTCTTGGTATTGTGTACACCCATCTCACGTAAATTGTGACTCGTCAAACCTGGGTATGACGAACACTGGTTACTTGACAAATTCTGCGTATACTTGTGGATGGGTTATTCTCAACTTCATTTAGGACAACGTTATCTTGCTCAGCACTATCATATTCTCTCTCGACCTTTGCATTGGGAGAAGATCCCGTCTCTCTCCAATGCTGAGAGACATTAGAAAATGTTGTATGGTGAGGTACTACACGGTTTGGAAATCTTCTACGGTATTTTTCTGCTGCAGCACGTCCGCTTCAATTACAAAATCCATACACAAATGTCAGCATATTCCGCGTTGGTATACGTTTTAGGCATGCTTACACGTTCCAGGCATGCTTACATGTACTTAAATATCAGTTTTGCAGTTTGATTTAGGAACAAATGTCAATGCACTGTAACTTGCTAACCAAGAAATGTCAATTTAAATAAAATACATACAAATTATTGTTACTGCTAACGCTACTGGTTCGCACAAAAGCCAGAAAAGCAAGAAATTAGCGCTTGTTTAAAAATTTGATTACCCCTATGCATCGTCATTGGTTATGACTCTGCAAAACCCGCTTGGACGAGTAGCAATTTACTCTTGGAATAGTTTCACAAGAGCTCTTTTGAGATCTTCGAAAAAGCGGATATTAGTCATTGAGTCAAAGCGTTGCTATTTATGTTGCTTTTAGTACATTTTAAGATTTTGTTTTAGTGACATTACTTCCTTTTATATAATAATAATGTGTTTCTTGATAACATTACGTTCTCTAATATCAACATTTCGATAATCTGAAATATCCTTGGTCTGATTTAGTTCTCGTTGTAGTGTGTTTGCTGGAATATCTAAGTGTAATTTCAATTGAAACACTATTGTGTACAAGGTATATTGGACAAAGACATTATAAAAATTAAAATTACTATAAATTAAAAAAAAACTATCTGTTATACACAAACGCATTTAGCTGCATTGACGCGCAATTTCTGAGAGTAGTTGGTTTTAACTTCACTACACTAATTCTATATCCAATAGAATATCCTTTTTGGGCGCCAAAATCATGAATGTGTCATATTCTAATGGAAGAACAACTTGTGGATTTAACTTAATTTTAAACTTCTGTATGAAACTAATTATGGCAACTTTAACTTGTTGTTTTCCTAGCCTATCCCCTGCAAAACGAAGCATTAATCAAAGATAAGATTTAAATTAGTTAATACAATAGCTACTTACCTATGCAATTTCTAGGTCCTTCCCCAAAAGGCAGATATGTAAATGGTACTATTTTATTTTTGTTCGTCTCAGAAAATCTTTCCGGATCAAATACGTCGGGATTGGGATAATATTCAGGATCATAATGGAGTCCAATAGTAGGTATTACAATGTTGGTATCTTTTTCAATAGTGATATCGTTAATTGCAAAGTCTTTAACACATTTTCTAAGTAAGAAAGGTGCCGCTGGATACTTCCTAAGTGTTTCTGAAACACATGTAGCGTTACTAGTATGTAGCAGACTATCTAGTAGAAAGTATGCCAATTATTTTCTGAACTTTTTTGATTTTTCTTTGCAGCTTAAGACAGATCTTATAGTACGCTTAGTTATTATTATGATATTTGGAACTTACCACATAAAACCATTTCCAAGTACTTCATTTCCATGACAGCTTCGTATAAAATTTCACCTCCATATGAAGACAAAATTTCATTAAATTCTGTACGTAATTTCTCTTGGATTACTTCATTATTTGCAAGTTCCAGTAACATAAAACTGATTGTTGCTGCAGTAGTTTCATAACCTCCAATCAAAAACAATAAGCATTGAGCCTTTAATTCAGTTAAGGTTATCAGATGTTGATTTTTTATATCGATGAGTAATTGAAGAAAATCCATTTTGATTATGTTATTTTGCGTTCTGTAGTTAACACTCTCCTCCAAGTTCCTACAGACAACGTCAGTTTCTGCCGGTGGCAATAAAGGTATTCTCAAAAAATTTGCTACTTTCGGTAGAGCAATGCAGAATAATACTCTTAGTAATCGCGTAGATTTAACTAAGATTTCATTGAGTTGTTTAAGTAAAGTTTCATCTACGAAGCTATTAGATTCAAATCCAAATACACATGTTGCTGTTACATCGGTTGTAAAACGAGTTGCACAATTTTTCGCATTTAAAGGTATCTGCTTACAATGGTGTTCTGTTATATATTTTAACATAGGTTTAGTAGCTTCAATCATTAAATCGAACATTCCTTTTAGTTTCGATGGGGTAAACATTGGCGTGAATTTGGTTCGCAATATGCTCCATTTATCTCCATCTTTCGTAAATAAATTCTCAGAAACAGGTTGGTGTTTAGTACTATAGAATCCTCTTGCATGAAAATATTGGAAATTTCTAATCAAAATTTCTTTATTATATTTTGGATCGATTGTGAGAAACATAGGCGAGGTATAGATATATACTCCTCCATATTGTACCCTCATTTTCTTGAATTTTTCATAAAATTCTCGAACGTAAAGAAATTGTGGTTTATTGCTGGTGATAGGATTTTCTAGATTTCCAAAGGGTATAGTCGGAGTTAGATATGGGACATTCCTTCTTTTCCAATATGAAAATGATCGTTTCATGAACATGAAAACGAGAGAGATGGATATTGCTAATGTAGTTATAATCCATGTTATTTGGGATTCCATTCTATCGGACCAGGTCCTGAAATATGAAGTAGTATTTTGCGACATATGTATTTGTGGTATTATAGTGGTTTTCAAAACGAGGCAATAGCGTTTCTATGCCTGCTGCTATAGATTGTCAACAAAACTACAGCTTAAGTATAGCTATAGACTAATTCTAAATATTTTGTCTCTAATTTTTTTGATTATGCTGCGTGGTTATCTAGACTTTTGACTAAAATAAGTGAATGCGTTGTAGTTTTATGACCAATATTTTGCTTATTTTGCCAAAATTACTAATATAGATTTATTGAATTTATTTCAAAATTTAGGCGGTTACTGCAGATAATTAACTGGAAATTATTGACATTCAGATGAGATAATTTCGTTTTTAAATACATAATCATTATTGCTGCATGCATTAATTCAGTGTCACAAATCTTAGTGCCCCACAGAATCGAATATACAGTGCTTTTACTTAATATTACAACTCACGTGACTTCTGTTATGCAATTCACTTAACAGCATGGTAATCGTTATAAATAAAATCCCTATAGATATTTTCAGTTACAATTAAAATTTGACAGGTTAGGTTTATTGTAAATAATTACAAGTAAGTAACAGAAAAGTAATTACAATAAGTGTTGAATATGGTTTCCGTTATTATCTAAGCAAATATTTATTATATTTATATTATTTTGCGATTTCTAGTTATAAAGGTTAGGAATATTTATTTCGTTACCATCATAATATTTATGTCATCTTACGTCAGAGGTCACGTGGGTTTTGATTCAGTCAAAGCTCTTTATGGTAGACGCCGTTTGTTAATTCGCGTGTATTTTATTAATACTTATTAATAAAAGGTAATAAAGGTAAAAATATAAGGTCACGAGACATAAACAACAAAACCGGTCCGATGTATTATCTTCCTAAATTTCATTTTATATTTTTTAATTGATAAATTTACAATTTAATATCTTTCAATACGCTATTTTCCTACTAGAAACTCACTATGAAAATAAATTCTAGCGCTCACTTTCAGTCAACTATTTAAATTGATTTATTAATTTATACAACCAACGACAGTTTGAACCGCACAGAGGCAAAAGACTAATAAGAAACTTGGGCGGAATATCTGCAACAATAACGTGCAAAACAAGATGTCCTCGATACCATCAATGCAGACAGCAGACACAATAATCTTTTTTTAAGTCCGTGAAATGTAAATACTCTACTACTACTGTACTCTTATTACATAAAATATGGAAAGTATAGAACATATACAACCAGTATTGTATGAATAAGAAAGCAGTTTTTTGAGAGTAGGTATATCAAGTCAAATTTAGAGGAAATTGGTGGATATTGGTGGATTGCTTGGTGTTAACTTTACTTATTCAAGTATAGTTATAGCAGTTCTGTAATGTAATTCATGTAAATTATAAAAATTATATCTTCCATAGGAATTCAAACACTTTCTCTAGCAGCCTGTCAGATCAAATTGAGTAGGAGTTCGTTGATTATTCCGAAACGGATTTTTAATTTTCTCGCTATTGTAAGTCTACATGAATGTTTTATCAAGCAGCTGGGGTGTTTGAGGTTTTTTTTTAGGATGTGTTTTCGCCACCCACAGTTTGT
>ML219513.1:2455-33662 GCA_004785975.1 Popillia japonica
AACAATGTGAAATGCATTAATTAACATTAAATTGAATTTTGAGGTCAAATTGCACATAACACAAGTAATTAAAATAAAAAAAATAAATTAGACATGAAGTTGCAAACCAGTTTTTGTTGGTAATGAAATTGAATTTAACTAATCGCCGTGCACACTAATTTAATTGAAATTGATTGTTGTTAGAAAACATTTTGCAATATTTTAATCGTTAGGTAAGTAGGTATTATTACCTGGTTTATAATGAATTTGTTAATCTAATTCCCACATTATTAATAAGTAAAAGTATTGAGTTATAGGGAAGTGCATGTAGTAAATTCACCCGGTAGGTATTATAAGTATTTTTATTATGTATATAAAAATTAAAATTGCACAATATACAATACAATATTAAAGCTATTAATGATATATTAAGATTAGAGTCACTTTAATAATAATCATTAATTCAATTTAATGTAATTTTTGAGTGTCCACAATAGGATTCAATAGGATGAAGCTAGCAAAAAGTGAGCACTCAGTATGTGATCCACCTGCATATTTTATTGTACAAATGATTAATTGTTTAAATTTAAAAGAGGAAGTAATGACGAAATTCGCACACCTAACAACAATTTAAATTGCTATCAGATTAGGTCGAAAAAACCTGGCTTAAATGTAATTGTACTTTGAACTTATATGAAAATACGATAATGTCCGCGAGTAAATGCGAATTCTCTCATTCCGTTCAATGATTTAAATTGATCGTATGATTTTGTCTGGTATCGTTTGCGAATTGTGTTTTACTAAATCTTTTTAATGTTAATTTACATAAAATAGAATTTGGTTAATTTGACTGACATTAGTGATTTTGTGCGATTTTTCTGTTGGATTTTAGGGTAGTTGCGTAGGTATATAATTTTTTGTCAGGTTTGTGGAAATTAATTGTCAAAAATTAGTGGATGTTATACAAGTTCAAAATAATATTTTTTACATAATTTATAACAAAACGTTTTAAAAAAATGCTATAATTAATATTTATTTATTATAACGTAAGCGTAAGTAATTATTTTTAATAACATCAACGATCAGATTCGTTTAACCTACATATTTTTTCTTAATCAATCGATAGTTACGCTTCGAGACTTGTGTTATTGTTTACGATAAATTACAATTATAATTTATCACAAAGCTACGTCTAAATAAACAAGACTTATCGCAATTATTTCCAGAGCACAACATAATTTCACCGACGAAACAACAGCACAATAAAATGGATCTATCAAAGTTACAGCTCTTAAAACGCTCAAGATTAATTCAATTATGTTTTGCTATAACGTTTTTTACATCGGGGATCCTAGTAAATTTTGTACAATGCATTTTGTACCTAACAATACATAAAATTAATAAACGCCTCTACAGGAAACTTAATTGGTATTGCTGCTACACAATTTATTCACGTAAGTTATTTGGAAATCGTCATCACAAGCGATTTTAAATTAATTTACCTATTTTCAGAACTAGTTTTTATGGGAGATTGGTGGTCGGATTCTAACGTTGTCTTGTATATAAAACGAGAGGATTTCGATAAATATTGGGGTAAGGAACATGCTTATTGCGTCATGAATCATACGTACGAGATAGATTGGTTGATTGGCTGGATGACCTGCGATAGGATACGGATGTTAGGGGTGAGTGAACGTTAAATATTAATATGATTATTATATTATTTCCGCTTTAGAATTGTAAGGCGTACGCTAAAAAGGTCATACAATACATGCCGGTGTTGGGGTGGTGTTGGAAATTCTCGGAGTTCGTCTTCCTGGAGAGATCGTTTGAGAAAGATAAGGAAGTCATTCATCGACAGGTCACAGAACTCGCCGAACATCCTGACCCGATGTGGGTATGTTTGTTTATGTGGATATTAAATATTGACCTTAATAATTATCATTGTATAGCTTTAGCGTATGTTAAATCTTCAACTCCTGAAGGTTATCATGTAATTATCGCGTACGGGTTTATTATTGTATTACTTTCTATTTGATTAATTTAATATGTCTCTAATTTTTTTGCAGCTATTATTATTTCCCGAAGGCACACGTTTCACTCCAAAAAAACATCTAGCATCCTTAGAATTCGCTAGAGAGAAAGGTCTACCAGAACTGAAACATCATCTACTACCCCGAACTAGGGGCTTCATCGCTAGCTTACCGTCCATGAAGGGCAAAGTCCCGGCCATATACGATATCGAGTTGGCCTTCCACGAGAGCGATCCGCACGAACCGACGATCACCGGGTTGCTGATGGGTAAACCGGTGACGGCGCACATGTACATGAAGAGGATCCCGCTCGAAGACGTGCCGGAAACGGAAGAGGGCCAGGAGAAATTCCTCAGGGACCTTTTTATTAATAAAGTAGGTTAATTTTACGCCGGAAATGTTATTTAAATTTTAGATTAATCTGTTTTAGGATAAATTAAAGGAGAGTTTTATAAAAACCGGAGATTTTTTCGCAACTTCCGGGATAGAAAGGACTGATGCTATTCATGTGAAGGGGCGTATTAATTCCCTGTTTAATATAGCCGGTTGGTTCGTTGTTATATTGTGTCCAATGGTGTATTACCTCATCAAATTCCTGTTCAGTGGTGAGCTGCTGTATTTCTCAATAGGGATGAGCATTATAATTACATGTAAGTACGATTTTTATTTAAATTGAAACGTAGTGGGACCAGTGCTGAGCCTTGTGGGAGCCCATTATTCACCTTGTATTGTTTGCTCATCTTTTAATGTAGGATCACTTAAAACTTTATGTCGTTAATGTTGTTGTTAGTTATGAGACTTGCTGTGGATTGGCAGAGAATTATCTGCGCAGATGCCTATAATTGGCAAACTGTTGAATGGAAGTGAGATTTCTATGGCCAATTTTTTCCGCATATTTTTCTGCATCTACTGATGGGCATTGATGCTTTTGCAAGTGTTTGTTCTGAGTTTTTGATTGAAGATAACCTTGAATGTTCCTTGGCCAATGGGATGCCCAAGTCTGTTAGCCTTACCGGCTTAACACCCCTAGTCCCTAAGACCTTTGAGTCTTCATGATATTGATAGATAGGTAGCCTTATTTTAACCGTATTTAAAGCAATTTTCATTCCTTTTGAAATCACTCCTGCAAGTTTCCTATTTACCATGATTGCCAAAAACCTCTTGGCTGACAATTCAATCAATCTCACTTAGTAGATATTTCTGTAATGTCTGCACGGAAAAATTTGATTTGATTTATTAATTTACAGTTTCCGTACTTCTGAATAAGACCATCGGTATGTCGAAGATCAGCAAAGGCTCCTCGTACGGTACAAATTCGCCGAAGAAACTTGATTAGATTAGATTTTAAGTAGAATAAAAGTTGCAAAGTCTGCATGCTGTTAAAAAAAAAAGAAGAAAACAAAATAGAAACGCGAATATCGAGAATAAATTGTCAAAATCGCCTATTGTATTGTCGATCTTTGTCGATGTATACGGATTCCGGTATAAAACGTGTTGATATTATATTAGTAATACGTTTCGCTGTCGGATGTCAAGATTAGGATACGTACTGTAGGCTAGAAACGCTAAAAAGGAAGAGAAGGTCGGACAATTCTTTTAACTAACGAAAGCAAATCTTCCAAGGTCGACGTTAAATTTAGTGCTTTTGTTTTTTCGAGTTCGCATGTTCGCCAACCTAAAACGACTGAAACTGAAACTAGAACAGAAATATGTAAGTACGAACACTAGAATAATAAATAATCGATTTGTTTTCTTTTTTTTAATTCATTTAAGATTAAGATGGCTTGTGTTTCATTTTTTTCTTGTAATTTGTGTATCTGTGATAGCTGTTGGGACAAAATTGTGGGCGGGGGGAACGCGACATCCTTTTTCTTGCATAATAAAATTAATTAGTAAATAGAAGAGAAGTAATGGAAGCAAATAAGTAGCTTATTCTTTTATTATAGTGCCTTAATATTTAAAAAAAAAAGCTTAAACTGGATTTACATTAAATGATACCTAAAAAATTGTACATTCCTGTTTCTCAGCTTAAAAGTGTACTGATAGGCTCGTTTTCAATACTTAGTACAAATAAACATCGATAAAATGAAAAATAAGCCATCCATGATAGTTTTTCGATCTGATGTTTCGTGTGTCAATTTGAAATTAATATTTTAATTTATATTTTCGTACAAATCACCGTCGAATGTCTAGTTTACAGATTATTAATATATGTATATGAAATATTTATAGGTGAATACAAACAAATGACTGTATTGAATAGAGTGACAAAGTATTTTTTCAACATAATTATATTAGTTAGCCTGTGTTTCGTTTCAATTTAATCTAAGTTTTTGTCCGTAAACGGTGTAAAACTAAAATTCTAAATAGAGACAATTATTTACTATGATATAAGTAAGAGAATAAAACAGGCTATTTTGGGAAAATTAAGAGAAATAAATGTGTCTATAATGGTAGGGTATTATGTAGAGAAACGTTAACTTCTATTAATTTCTGCTGGTCTTTTTCTAATTTATATGAAAGTATAATTTTGTTTTTATTGTTGTTGTTTTAACTGTAATAATATAATTATTAAAAAAAAATCGTATTATTTTTTATCTTTCCACCCAACTTCCTAATTCTCTAATAGAAGATGGCAAATTAATTGTTTTTATTAATATGTTTCGATATGGTGTCCGTTCTTAATAAGTTGTTGCGCTACTGCGGTAGATTCAATCCTACCAACCCGAAAATAGATTACGTGCTCTTTATATTTAGTTTCAATTGATCTTTTAGTTTGATAGTTTTAATAGACGTTTTGAAGTCCAATGCTTGAGTAGTTTCCATCCACCGCCCTCGACTGGTCGCATCAAGACTGTGTAGCAATGTCGTGATAGTTGGTAGCGAGAAATGCTTCGTATTGGATCTATTCTTTGCAAATCTCATGTACTTGTCTTACCCCCAGAGGTTTTTAATTTATTTTTTAAATTGAAAATTTCATTTTTTTTTTTAATTTTTTGGTTGATAAATATCAAAATATTACTTTGAGTGCTTGGAATTTTAAATTATTGTTAGGCTTTTATAGTGATACTTGTCAAAAAACTTCGAAATCTTACTCAAAACATCTCAAGCTGCATACTTCACGAAGTTCTATTTTTAATTTCATCTTGAAATTTTGACATTTTGAAATGAGATCTGCAACGAGTTCCACAACCCTTTTCTGATTTAACCATAGCTCTATACCTTGTAATAACAGAGTTAGGGGGAGCATCGATATGTGGACGCCCTGTATATATATAACACTTCCTACCTTAATATCGTAATACGGTGTTGGTAGATATCTCGACATCAGTTGAAGATACAAGAAAACTTTTAAAATAAAACCCCAGACACAAACAATTCCCAAAATCCTTGTCTGTGGTCTCGTCTCCATGATATTCAATAATAATTGAAATGTTTTCGAATGGCCCGTACTTTTTTTATGTTTGAAAGTTGGCGCTTCTGCAAACTATATCGTAAATAATCAGTAGCGTCCCTCCATTTATTGTGATTTTCTGTATTTTCGTTTACGTCTTAGTTTGTTAACGTTATTGCCAAATTCAATGGTATTTCGTAATAAAAAAAAATAGAGACAATTTACATAAATATTGTATTTATTGTTCTTCGTATAACATCATTTTGTTCAATTTGTATACAGGGTATTTAAAAAAATGCGGCAATATTAAAGGGGGTGATTGCCCAGGTCATTTTATACAAAAAAGTTTCTATAAACATACGTCCGCAAACGCTTCGTTACCGATCTACAGCGTGTCCATAAATGTAGTGCATGTCGGTCATCTCGGCATTCGTATAGCGATTCATGATAAGAAACTTCAACAAATTCGACACATACAAAATTATTAATCACGAGACTCATTCAATATGTCAGTGAATAAAACAGGACCGTTTAAAAATATTTTTGTACGCATGATAAATGGATATGCACAAAGTTTTTTTTTTACTAAAAAACGGTACGCCGTGCGATAAAAAATTAAAAGAGCTTTTTTCTTCACAATTGAACAAAGAATAAATACATATTTTTATTTTTAGAGAAATCAGCGGCGTCATATTTTTCTCTTGAAAAATAGCCTGTGACGTGCCAATACGCGCGCCACTGGTATGACTAAAACATCGTGTTGCTTTCAAAGTATGTGTCTCCCACAGCTATTAACACGCCTAAAATTTCAATACGATATCTGAAGTCATTTTGGAAAAATCTAATTTTTACTATTTTTTTTTTAATTAAACTTCAACACGCTGTAGATCGGTAACGAAGCGTTTGCGGACCTATGTTTATAGGAACTTTTTTGTATAAAATGACCTGGGCAATTACCCCCTTTAATATTGCCGCATCTTTTTTAAACACCCTGTATATCTAGATAATATGGGGCACACAGATTTTTATCACATTTATCACAATTAAGGATAATTATAAGTAAGTACATATTAATAAATCTATATAATTACGAGATCTAAACACTTTTCGAAACATATTTTGCGCACTTTACGTTGCAGATTTTAGCAGCTATTTTGCATTTAAACGAGCATAAACGTTATCGAGACAGAAATTAACACGAAATACTGAAGCATTTATAATATATTGAATTGATTAGATGACAAAAATGTTAAAGAAAGGAATGTTTGGCGGAACTTATAGGGATTACACTTAAATAAAATAATCCCCTTAATATATATCTTATATAAATTTGTACTATTTCCTTAATATTATCTAATTTGACAGTTGAACTGTCAATGTCATTCTTGTCATCTAGATCCCGCTCTCGTTGGATACTGTTAAAAATTACGCTAGTATGGCACAAAAGCACGAGAAAATACACCTTTACATTATTATTGAAAAAGAAATCGTTATTAAACATTAATATCGTCACTTATAACCTATTAGCATCGTGGAAAAAATCACAGATTTACAGTATACGGGATGCTTGGAAAACGTGCTCGTATAGACATTTACACAACATATTTTCCTGCAAATTCCGTATCATCTGAAATTAAATATAAGTATTATACATAAGCCTACCGAAACGAGCGCGTACTGTATTTTAAGTACATATTTAAAATATTGGACCTCGGTTATACAGGATCGATATGCAGTCTATACCAACAAATTTGACCTCCTCAAATATGTACAAGACAAATCCTTGTTCTTAGACTGCTTTAGAAGAAAATTAAAACCAATTATATTATCTCAGTAATATAATCTATTTCTATTTTATCGTACGCGATTTATTAATTCTAATAAAGCTACAGTAACTGTTTACAAAAACAATATAATTTTAAATGAAAATCCGTCATGCACAAACTTTGACGCCCGTACAGATTTATCCTGCTTATCGTACCTATAATTTCGTAACTATAACTCTCATCCGCTTTAGTTTCCCGCCTAACTGTAGCTTCGAATAAAGCACTACCCGGTTTCGTCCTTAAAATCAGCGTATAATCCTTTTTAGAACGTTTATCTTCGATGTCCTTTTGGTGGATTTGCAGGCTAGAATCGATCACTTCATCCAATTTTAACAAAACACAATCGGCATATCCCACCAATAAACGATTAATGAAATCGACAGTGAAGTTAGCCGCTTCCACGATGACGGATTCGTTCGTTGCGATTTTGACAGCTGATTGACAGGTACACCAATGTTGCGATATGGAAGCGTCTTCGCAAGTTCTCTCAGGGGATATCGCGTCGAATAAACTATATTCCCGCCGCTCCGTTTGGTTTTCTTGTCTCTGACGTAGGAAATCCCTATTAAGAGCATAAGGATTTAATAGATCCTCTAACGTTTTATGTAGATCGTACGGCGTCGTTAAACGCCGGCTATTCCGCGCTAAATTCGAATAAGCCAATGAGAAATCGATCCTATACGATTCCGGAATGTAGATGTGGATGAATGGTAACCGTTCTTCGATTCGACCTTGAAACGTGGATCGAATATCACCCCATCTGATCCCGTGATCGCTCATGAAAATAAAAACCGTGTTGTTTAATAAATGCTTCCGATATAATCTCGAAATGAAGTCTTCGAAGAAAGCATCGCCTAATTTGGGCTTATTCAAGAAATCGTGGGTTAAACTAGAACTCCAAAAGAATCCGAAATACGGTCGATTGTATAGAATCTGTATAGATTCCGCGAACTTCTCAGCGTAATTTACAAGGACTTTATACGTCTCCCTAGGACCCAAACATTGATCGACGTTCATCCTATGCTTATTTCCTACTTGTTTCTCGGCTTCCCTGTTGAAAGTGTCCCAAAAGTAATGGGTAGGTTGGTGTTTGAACCCTCGTCTTTGATAATTGAAGATCCCCATCCAGGACGCGTCTTCTGCGAACACAGTGGCGTACCCATTTTGAGCGAATTTTTTCCAGATAAATGGGCAATCATCAAAGTATGCTGAAGTATTAGGCCAGCAGGTTTCTTTCAATTGGCTTTCGTTCAAGCCGGTTAAAACGGGCATTAAATTCGGGAATGTATTGTCACCCACTTTATTGTAACCTAGGAGTTCCACAGCCTTGATTTTCTTCAGAGCGGCACTGGTTTTTGGCATCTGGCGATGGAAGTTTAAACGTGATACGGAATCTATTCCGATGATTAGAACGTTTAGTTTGGGTTCACTGGTTTTTAAAGGCGGGATTGGTTTTGGAGGTATGAACGAGAAGAAGTCTTTATATATCGTCGTATTATTATATAAGCACGTGACTTTAACGAATTCTGCTTTCTTATCGACCTCGACACTATCATTAAAACTAATACAATCGCTATATTGGATTTTACCGAATTTTTTCCCATCTGTGGGATCAACTCTAGAAAATTTCTGGTAACAACAAGCTAGTAACGAGGTGGCATTGACGTCGTAGGCTTCGAGAGCACTTTTCACGATATACAGACATGTTTGATTAGATTCTATTAAAGGCGGCGTGCCGTTATTGCAAACAACAGCTTTCTCCGCGAAAATAAAACGTTTAATGCCGTGATTTATGGGTTTCAATTCCGGTATACGACAACCTTTCGTTTTCAATAGGAAGCCCTTCATGCTATCATCCGAATCTGCTGATTTCATAAACTGTTGCGACGGCATCTGCTCGATGATCGCCTCTGGTTGCATCACGTGATATGTGTATTGCATCTGGAAGACGTTGAGGAAGAATATGACTCCACCGCTGACGATTATGAATAGGTATAGGAGTGGTGTTGGACGCCATTTTGATTCTTCAACATCCATAAGTTGGAATTTGGTGCCGCTGGAATGAAATAAAAGAAATGGTAGTAGCTTCGTTGGTAGGTACACAAAATATGATAAATAGTGCAATAGAATAACGTAAAACAATTTCCCATTATATAAATATGAAACACCCTGTATATTATTAGTGAATCGGCGTATCTATTATGTGAATTCTGTAAATTAAAAATTGAATAATACGCAGTTTAAAAATTTGAATTTAAGTGTGGTGGCAGATAAATGAGAGGCACCCTGTATAGTCTAAACTGTAACAATACTTAAACGATTGCGATATTTTATGAAATATTATATAGATACAAATGAGAATACCTTTTTTTAACGTAACACAGATATATCTGGAAGCAGGTTTCATAGATATTGTCACTGTAGTGTTGATATTGTGATATGATTCGAGTATAACCCATGCTCCTTTTATTTATCGGGGATGGCACATTTTCGACGGCGCGATTACGCGTGATATCAAACAGGGGATGGACGTCGTAGTACGTGGTACGGAGGGTGTTTTACAACGTCGAATTACGAACGGTTCAATATCTAGGCGTAGAAACCGAGAATGTGTAGTGATATTTTGGCGCATGACATTTCGATATTTAAAGGAAGAAGTCCGCTTGCGATTTCGTGCAGATAAAAAAAAGGGATGGGTACGCATCCCTGTCCTAATTCTGTCAAAATGTCATCGTGCCATGCGACCCATTAAACAAGAAATATTATTATTAGGGTTGCATATAGCATGTATGATGTATGGATATACGAGGGTTGACATTTAAATTGTACAGAGGTGTTTCGTTAAATTACGCTCACTTCCACCGGATATTCTAGAGCAAATCGTCATAACTAACATAAATCAAGATAATTTTCTAATAAGATACGGTTGTGGGCGTCAAATTATTACATAATCTATAATTATCCATAATTATAATACAGCTGTCAAATTTTTGTCAATTAAAAGTAAATAATTTAATACATAAATAAATCATTAATAATGTATAATAAAAGTTAATCTGGTTTACTTACTGTATGACATCGTGAACATATTCCAGATATTGTAACATTTTCGTAGTTCCTTGTCAGCTCTAAATTAGATAATTTCCGTATTTTTTAAATACATATATTTTTTAAGTATGTATATTTAGTAACTCTTTCACTGAAATGTATGAATGCAACGGAAATCAAAACCTTAACACTCTATTATCATCATGTTATCGCGAGAGCGTACAATATTACACTGATAAATTTAACAACAAACATTCGTTGGGATGCTGATTTTATTCAACAACATTTTTCGGAATTGCATTGAGTTTGATCGAAAAAGGAGAATATCTATATAAAAGTTTAGGTCAAATCATCACAACAAACGTAGGTATCATATATTTAAGGTAATAGTTTTACATAGTTCGCCAAAACAAGTAAAACAAGGTTTTTGTTAATTTTATTCAAGTAATTACACATCAGTTGGCTTTAAACGTTTGCAGGTGTTCTACATTGCAAGGAAACAACAGTCCTTTTAATGCGTTTGCAGATTTGAATCATTAATATTCGTAATTGCTTTTAGCAGCTATTTACACTAAAATAAAATAATCCCCTCAATATATGTACTTATATCTTACAAAAATTTGTACTATTTTCCTAATATTATCTATTTTTGCAGTTGAACTGGCAATAACTGTTTAGAAAAACGTATTAACGTTATTGACGAATTCGTTTGTTGCGATTTTGACAGCTGATTGACAGGTACACCAATGTTGCGATATCGAAACATTTTCCCAAGTTCTTTCAGTAGATATTACCTCGAATGCACTGTATTCTCGCCTCCCCCTTTGATTTTCTTCTCTCTGATATAGAAAATTACTCGAGCGTCGTTAAATGTCGATTATTCCACGGTAAATTTGAACATGTCGCAATTCACCACATAATTTTCATAAAATATATTACTTAATATACTTTTGATTTACTAGTATGCATTACCGCCCAATAAAATTCTAATTTATATTACTACTTTCTACGTGTTCAGCTCGAACAACTTCGAAAAATGTTGGAAATTATTAAAAAGCATACCTTTTCATAATTTCTTCGACGGCTCCCTTTTATAATGATGGAAATCGAGCATAGCTATAAGATCATAATATAAGGTCAATTTTGAAACCCTTTTTTAAAATTGGTAATCACAATTAAAACTGAGGACATCTGCTTGAGAACTATTCATAATTTGAAAACTAAAATGACTAAAATGTCGAAAATGTCCTTGTAACTGACGCGAATTTTACCGCGGCTATAATAAATTTAAATCGACCAATAACAAATCCAGGAACCGTAGATAACTTCAAGCGATTGTTGTCGGAAGTATAGCCAATGGTTTGTCTGAAACTAAACTAAACTGTCGGTATTTTTATTTATATTTAGGCAGATACAGAACAAAAAAACTTTTAATCCTTTTGTTTTGTTTATTATACATTAAATAAATAAATAAACAAACAAAATTTAATGATAAAAACAATTTAAATAAAGTTTAAATCATTTTATTGCTACCAAACCAATTATACTAAATTCCCCAACTTTATTAGCGATATGGGGGTACTTAGGCGGGAATTTGCCTATCTCGTATTAGTACGTAATAGCCCTGTTTAATCTTGTTTTGGGAATTAATTTATCAAAAATATATTCAACAATTATCATAAACAATGGCTCCTAGAAAGAAGTACAAGTCCACCGTTATAGTTTTCGATGTAAATTCTAAAGCCGATTTCAAACAAAAAGCAATCCAATGCTACCGGCATATTTGTGGTGAACGTTATTTTGATGATAATCTAGACTCCTCACAACTAATTTTAATAAATACTACCGAAACTAATAACAAAAAAAATGATGATGATCCAACAAAGTACAGCAACATTGTTGTAGCAACCGGTATGGTAGCTTATGATCTTTCAAATGTTAAACACATCGAAGGTATGTTTTTGTTTTTTTTTTTGTTTTATAAGTGAATAAGTCCAACCTTTGTTTAGATGCTTCTCCAGCTGATGGAAATTGGCTGGAGGGCATAGAAGTTGCTGTCGATGAGTTACTATCGAGTTCAGAATCTAGTTTGTCTGATAATTTCCAACTGATCGTTTTAAGCGACTTATCAACAAAATTGAATATGCGTAAAGAGGATGTTAAGAAAGCAGTTAAGGATATTAGAAGGAATTTGTCCGATATAGATGCCTATATTTATTTTTTGGGTCCTGAAATTCCTGTACAGAAAATGTTACGTTCAAAGAAGGATGTCTATGATTGGGTGCAAAATCTCGATGTGCAAGCTGAAAGTAGCAACGTTCAAGTAGCTGTTCAAATTTTAGAGGAATGCAACGGTGTAATATGTGACTTAGATATGGGACTAGACTTAGTTCAAAGTTATACAAATGGGAAGAGGGGTTACCCATTCACTGAACCTTTAAAATTTGACGACTTAGAAATTGTGACCGCTTGTATTAAGTTATTAGATTGCCAGTCATTATTATCGTTACGTAGGGATAAGGAAGGATTTATGGAGAAAGTCTAGTAATATATTACATGAAAGTTTGTAATCGTAATTTGTATTTGTAATCCTTTTTAGTGTTCAAGCTGAAGATCATTCTAAACAAGTCGACTTGTCTAATGTTACCCGAGGAATCGCTTTACATAATAAGTTAGTTATTATTCCGCAGGATGTTAATAAAGGTGTCAAGGATTATAGTCGCTTCTTTAAATTGTTTGGGTTTACCGACAAATCTAATGTGCCTGATGTTAGTAGAGTGCATCTAAATTTGTTTCTTTCATATTTGTTAAATTCTTGTAGGATTATCTAATGGCTACTAGTACGAGTATTGTAATGCCCTACGATACGAAAGATCCAGAGATTGGAGCCGTAAATTATATCATAAAAGCATGTCTTAAACTGGAGAGATACGGCATCGCTTTAAGAGCATATATGAAGAATACCCGACCGAAATTATATTGTCTTATTCCGAAAGAGGATCCTCTTTGTTTCTATGCAGTAGAATTACCTTACGCTGAAGACATTCACATATTGTATGAAACAACGGATTGTGACACTATAAAATTTAAACCTGAAGCCTATGGTGATTACGAGAATGTCGAAGGGTTAAAGGATGATATTTATGCGTATTTGGATAGTATACCTATAGAAGGAAAAGTTAAATTGCACCCCTCGCTACGACAAAATGTTAATAAAAGGCGAGTTGTTAGTAATTTGTTACGGAAAATTAAAGGTGGGCTAAAAAAAGTAATTCTAATCATTTTTTGGGGTTGATTTTGTTTTTTATTTGTAGATGAGGAACTTGAAAATGTAGAATTACCGTTAGGAGAATTGAGGATTAATTATCCGGAAGATCTCTATGATAATATCAATCAGAAATGGTTCCCTAAGGGTGGGGTAGCAATAGATGAAGATGATGCGTTTTAAAATCCTATTTTTTTTTGTATATTTAAGAGTTTGTTGTTTGAAATAAGATATTCTTCTGCATAGTGCGTGTTTCCTCTTTATAATATACCTTCTGGAGAATTTTAAATAAGACGGAACTTCCTAGAATTGCCGGTTCTCGGTTCATTAGATTCTCGTATTTACGTATGTATAGGTTCTCGTACGCAGTAGGAGCTTCAAGACTGGTTGAAGGAAGACGTAGAAAGCGCGTTTAACACGGCAGTGTGGGATATTACCTACGCTGACGATCTGACATTGGTGATAGCTGCAAGAGACAGGAAAGGACTAATGTGGAAGGAAACGAAGCCCTGAACCAGAAGGTTGTAGATGAATAGGAATAATGGGACAGATCAGTCTCTATGGTGAAGCACATTAAGAAATCTATCTTAGAAACCGAAGAAAAGGCAGAACATCTGGAAGGGGGAAAGGAGAGGTACAGCTGAGTATCATGAGCATGTATGTAAATGGCTCGGTAGCAAACCTGTCTTGCCGGTGGATCTTTTCTGAATGCCAGACTAACAGAATGTTCTCTAGTATTTTGGACAACGCAGGCAATCAGCTTATTGGTCTTTAATCGTTGAAGCCAATTTTGGGCTGCGGACGACTCATCGCTCGTTATTTTCTAATACACAATTCGAAACAGATGTGGAAAATAAAAAGAAACTACCCTTTACAGAATTATTCAGTTCTTTTATTGTACAATAATTGCAACTTTATATAATATCATAACATATTCAGACTACAAAATAAATAAATATTATGTACAAAAAATACACGAACAAAACAAATTTAAAAATAAATTACGCCATAATTAGAGTAATAATAATAATAATAATCAACAAGATTGCTCGTAAAAGTTATTTCATAGTATTTTCCAATTTTATTTAAAAACGTATGCATATAACGTACACACACCAGCACCTATTCAAAGTGTATACAAACAATTCGTATTTACTTAAATTTAATCTTCGCATTATTATAATAGTTTAATTTTAATTTTGTAATTTCATATCAAATCTAAGAACGGACTGGAATATTGTTTCTCCTATACTCGAGTGCCTCCTCACCGTATTAATTAATTTACCTATTACGATAACAAAGTTACCTTAAATATTCTCAGCGATATTCTCTCTCATCATCCCTCATCCGCATCTAATTTATATACAAGTACAATGAAACATATTCTCTATTTATATATATATTTTTTACAATAATAATATAGTAATAATCACACGATTATATTCTAGATTGTTATATAAAAAAAAGGAAATAAAAATGCGCGACCAATCACCTCTTCCTTGTTTATACAAAAAGAACAATTCACACCGCTGACACCACACACGCATACACATACTAAAAACATCAGGCACACAAACGAGAGACACTTTTTTTCGATTCTACCTCACACCGGTTGGTAAGGAATGAGCCCTATTTCAAGAAGCGTACATTCTATTAATTTCGTGCTGATACCGCTCTTGGATATCCTTCCTTTTTAATTTGAAAGCGGCCGTGACTAATCCCATATCGGGCGACCAAACTTCTTTGCACAGTTTCACCGCAGCCGGTATCTCGAATTTCTCCAACCTACATTTCTTACCGTGCTCGGCTAGTTCTTGCAGGACTAATAGTTCCACGGTCGGAGATGAGCATGCTTCTTCGAAGGAACTCACCGGGATGCCGCGTTTTTCTACTAGCTCCATGATTTTCTGCTGATGCGGAACCACCAAAGCTACACAATATTGCTTGCTTGAATCTCCGTAAACGCAAATATTATCGACGAATGGGCACGTCTTCAATTCAGCTTCGACTTTACCTAACGATACGTATTCCCCAGCTTGTAGCTTAACGAGATCCTTCTTCCGATCTGCCGATTAAAGCAAATTCTGTTATCTCAAATAATTCGTTGTTATCAGTTAAACGTACCTATAATTTTAAGGACCCCGTCGTCTTCGATTTCGCAGATATCGCCCGTCTTGAACCAACGTTTGCCATCCTTATCGAAGAAATCATCCTTTGTTTTTCCGGGCAATTTGTAATAGCCGGGACTGACGTTCTCGCCGCCGATGACGATCTCGCCTCTCGGGAACGGTTTGTCGGTCACCCTGTAGTTACCCTCTTCCCAGTTAACTAACATAATATCACATACTGTTGTGGCGGCACCCACCCTACCCACTGTTCTATCTTGTGCTAAAATTAGAAAAAAAGATCGTTTCAGTAACACATATAATGTCAAAAAATTTAGAATAATCTTCATACGTTATATCTCGAATTTATTCACAAGAATAAACATTTTCTAATGGTTAAAACACCAAAATAATAACATAAACTTTGTTTCTACAATGTGACAGCTGTCAGAAATATTTGAGAAAAACAGAAAAAACTGTTTTGATGGTTTCAAAGCTAACAAAAAACAGATTTTTATAATTTGACAGCTGTCAAAATTAAAATTATACATTTTGAAAGCGGTGGGATTTTTTTTTTGATAGTTCCAATTTTTTTCTAATTTTCTAATAATCCAAGTTTCAATTTTTTGATAATTTTAAAATTCTCAAAAACTTGACAGATATTAATTATTTTATATACTTAGTTACGACACCAAAAATCACAAAAAAATGCAGATTTTCTAATATGAAAATTCTAACAAAATAGTGACAGCTGATAGAAATATTTTAATGGAAATTCTACCAATTTCAGGTCTATTAGATAAGATAGATTATTTAACCTATGTTGATGGTTACAACTCTGAAAATAGTAAAAAAACAAAGTGTCAACATAGAAAAAATAACTGTTTTCACAATTTGACAGCTGTCAGCCATTTTGCAGATTGTTACAACACAGATATTTTTAAATTTCATAGTCGGCATAAAAATGTTTTGGGGGGTTACCAGTGTCCAAATAAGAAAAATAGTTGATTTTACAATATTTGGAAGTAAGTAGAATTGTCAAAATGATGAAAAGTAACTATTTTTAGAGTTTTGACATTTCGACTTTCACGGTACTCAAAACTATAAAAAATAATCTATTTGGCAGAACTATCAAAGCATTATTAACTGATTACACAATTTAATGGCTGTCAAAATGTTTTCACGCCTGCATATGTCAAAAAACATCGGCTATATTGTGACAGCTACAACTGTCACTACATTTTGACGTTTGACAGTTTGATAAACGAAAACTATTCAACGTCTTCAATTGCACAAGCTGTCATATATGTAACTTACCATCCATGACCGTGGCACAAGACGTAGTTTCCGTCAAACCATATCCTTGAATGACGCTGGCGCATAAGCAGATATTCGTCTGTTCGTGAGTTTCCGGGGATAATGGAGCACCGCCGGTTAAAATTAATCTAACCTTACCACCTAACATATTTCTTATTTTACCAAATATAAGTCTGTAAAATAAATTTAAAAAAATCATTTATCATCGTTGCTCTTATAAGGGATGACTGCGACTTACTTATCTATTAAAGGAGTTGAATAACCTCTTCGAACCCAATGAACTTTATACTCATAAGCGAATTTAAATAGGATTTTAGTCAGCATCGAACCTTTAGCGACCCTTTCTTGGATACCCTTCGAAATTCTGTCCAAGATTAACTGTAAATCAGAAAAAAAATGTAAGCATTTCGCTGAAAACAAGATGACTAATAATTTTAATAAATAAAAAAAAACTTACTGGTACGCTAGTCATACATGTGGGATGTAGAACGGATGCATCTCCTTTGGTGCCTTTCTTAATTTTACTAGAGCTGTCAATCATAGTTAACGCGCTGGAATAACCGATTGCGATCCCCGACACTAGACACACACTTTCGACCAACAATTCGAAAACGTGAGCCAACGGAAGGAACCCGATCAAGATATCGTCGTCGTAGATCTCCGTCGAGTCGACGAAAGCTTTCATCGTAGCCATCAGATTCGAGTGCAGGAGGATAACGCCTTTCGGAACCCCCGTAGAACCGCTGGTGTACATAATGATGGCCGTATCGGACGGTGACGGGTAAGTATTGGTAAACTCGGATTCTTCTCCTTTAGCGAGGACGTCCTTGAATTTTAAGATCTTTACGCAATCGTCGAAATCATTGGTATCCAATTCTTTCAGCTGATCTTCCATGTAGATTAAGGTTTTAACTTTTGGTGTTAGTTTCAGAATAGACTTGAATTTCGGCATGAGATCGTAACTGGTGATGACGGTTGTGACTTCGGTTTCGTTGATACCGTGCGCTATAGCTTCGTCGCCCAGAGTAGCGTATAAGGTTACAACTGCAATAGAATTATTATTATTACTATTGTCTAAGTGATTGTAGGTATAATAATAATATGTAGTAAGAAGAAGTTATTACCTGGAATATTTTGTTTGAACAATCCGTGCGCAGCAATCATCCATTCGGCTCTCGTTTCCGCGAATATCACAATGTTTTGGAGAGGTTTGTTTCCTAATTCCCTAATTCCTTTCCCGAAATTCGTAGCTAAATGGTTTACTTCCGCGTACGTCTTCCAAATGTATTCTCCCATATTATACTGGAACATTTTTTATGTGAAAAAAACAAATTAAAAAAAAATTGTTCAAGTTATATAAAATTGCCAAAATGATATTCAGCACAGAGCAGAAAGGAAAAATGTGTTAAATGTTGAATGTTACTTCTGTACTGCTAGAATGCACGGCTGATTTTCATGAAGAATATCCTGAATTAGTGTTAGACTATACTTCCTTTTGGAATGCTTTCATAAAATCTTTGCAATTATTTAGAGAGACTGATTAGTACTGTTGGCCAAAAAACTTGAAATGGGCGCCAAAATTCTCTTTCCTGAAATATGCTATCAATGAGCAGATAGCTACTAAACGAATCCAGTTCAAACCAAGCTTAAAGCTGAAGGAATGATTCCAAAATAAACTAAGATGAGGCTGGTTACGTAAATTCACAGAATATGAGGTTGTGGTCATCTGAAAACCCTCTTTTTTGTTGAAGAACCATTTCCTACATCTCCAAAAAGTTGGTGTTTGGGTTGGGACGTTCCGAAGAAGATTGATGGGTATTTCCAAGAAGATAGGATCAGAGCAAAACTTGGAATATCTTCTAGAATTTTTTGACATCAAAGTAGTAAGTAGGAGCAACGAAATTCTATATCCAGTCAGGGGTTTGAGATTTTTTTTTTTGTATGGCCATACAAGAAGAGTTAGTTTGTGTTTAAACGGAAACATTTCAACAATTGCTAAGAGTTTTATGTAAATTTTGATTATCATTTCGAGATTAAATGTCATGTGGAGGTGGCCAAAGTACCAATCGAAAGCATTTATATATCTACATTTCATAGCGTACTCTAATTAGGATGACTTAATATAAGCAAACTTACTTTCTTGAATACCCTGCCGTTGTGCTGCACCTCGTCTTCCTCCGCTTTAATCTGCCTGGTGCCCAAACATTTCTTGTTAGCGTGCTTCCGCGCTACGAATTCGAACATGGCGGCCATGGTGGTGACGTTCGACCGCACCATTTCGACGTGCGTCCTCGAAGCTTTATCCACCGACCTGTAGACGACGCTACGGTCGTCCTTCTCGATTGGAGTCGCCTTTAATGTAAACGTTTTTATGTTAAAAAAAATTCTATTGGAAATACAGAAAGAAATAAAATAAAAAAAATAATTTTCTGCGTACCTTAACTCTCCTGGATAATTCACAAACTTTCCACGGCCTCTGCAGAAAAACATAAATGGGAAACGTTAAGATGTCGCAAACGAAAGCGATTGCTTTTAATGCACCGAGTGCAATAGTTGTACTTAGGCCATCCATTTCGCTAAAAAAAAAAGAAATAAAAAATTATTATTACGCGATTATTATTCAAAAAGCTACCCTATATATATTTTAGCTGAGGTATATTGTATGTAAAAGAAACTAAAGCAAACGCGTGGATCAAACATGTTACTTAAAACGAGCTAAAAGAATTAACAAGCTAGTACTTAAAAAAAAAACGAAAGACATGCACTACATACGACGTGATGTTAAAGAATGATTTTTGGCCGGTTATCGCAAACGAAAAGTAAGCATTTATAGAAGAAGAGGCGAAAAAAATTATGGAAAAAAAACCCCACTCCTCATTTTTCTTCGTCCAACATTTGAGTCGTTTTAAAATATTGAATATATCGTTCGATTAAACCAAAGGTTAAAGTCTCTATCTCTTTTTTTTATTTATAAGGTCTTAAACACTGTATATACAGCGATAAAGAGTGATATGTATTTCAGAATGGGTAATCAGCAATCAGACTTGGGATGGTTAAAAATAAAAATAAATTACTGGATATCGCAGCATGCAGAAGAGGACGACATGCATTTAATTTGTTTGTTTATAGCAGTGCATTTTGTGTGCCGTCGGGACACAATACTCACACTTTATTTTCACCGCTCATTATTTCTTGTTGGTTCGTTAACTTTTTATAAAATTTCTGTAAAAAAAAATAACGAAAATTAAATTTAGCTTAGCAAAAAGCAGGTTCCGCAAAAACAAAGAACGAAAAAGAAGACAATTCAGCTTAATCTCAAAAATTCGACGAAAATATATTTCGATTTAGAATTAATCGTAACTGGTGTCGTGTTCAAGTAAATTAATCTAAAAAATTAAGTCAAAATTTAATCAAGACAACCATTTTCGTTAAGAACCAATAAAAAGATTAAAGATCAGGACGTATTTGGAAAATTTATAATCTGATTTAAATTTTCTTAACACCAATCTAAAGTATGCGATTGATATTGGGCGAATTCAATATTTAAAACTCGATGAAAATTGTTGATCGCCCCGCTAGAACCAATACAGTAAAATATATCTAACATGAAATTGCAATTTAGAAATGTTGAGGAAGAATTTACATTATCAGTGCTGAATCACATTACAAAATAAAATTAATCCGCGCTACTAACTTTCAATAACAAAAATTTTTGCAGTGAATCACCATTATGTGATTAGATTCTTTAAAAAATAGTTATTGCAGATACATGTAACTAGACACGAAATTTAAATATATATGTGGATGTATACAGGCTGATTCATTTTCGACCATCACCATTGCGATCTCGGTTATTATTGAAGATAGACGGTAGGTTTTAATTTGGCAAAGTTGCTAAATTTTGTGGTTATTATGATACCGAAAAAAAGTAAACTTAGAAAAAATGACGTTCGAATTATTCGAAAAAAAAAACTAAAAATCTCATTTTTATATTTTGCTTGTAGCACTTTTATTGGGTCTTGCAGAGGAAAACTAAAGACACGTTCTTCAGGCCACTTTTGCTCCTCTATCTAATGGTGTATTTAAAATTTTTATACGATGTTTCGTTTTCTTTGGATCATCAGCAATTTTGTTATTTCTTATGGGCGTCATTTTGAAGAAAACGAAACGTCGTATAAAAATTTTAAATACGCCATTAGATAGAGGAGCAAAAGTGGCCTTGCGAATGTGTCTTTAGTTTTTCTCTGCAACACCAAATAAAAGTGCTACAAGTAAAATAAGAAAATGAGATTTTTAGTTTTTTTTTTCGAATAATTCGAACGTCATTTTTTCTAAGTTTACTTTTTTCCGCAGTTTTTTTCAAATAACACAAACGTCATTTGTTCTGCCTATTTTCTTTTCGGGATCATAATAACCACAAAATTTAACAACTTTGCCAAATTTAAACCTATCGTCTATCTTCAATAATAAACGAGATCGCAATAGTGAGGATCAAAAATGAATCAGCTTGTATAGGTTGATTTCCACTTTTTGGACAAGTAATAATAATAAAATTTGCGGTTGAAATAAAGTGAATCCCCAGTGGTCACTATATTAAGATAATTGAATAAATATAACTTGCTCTAATACAATTAAAAAAAAAAGATTGTCGATATTACGCGTAGTGGTTCATATTCGAAATTGGAAAGATTCACAGTAAAGTGCAAGATTTTCCTGAATTGATTAATGTAAGTCACCAGTGATCACTGATATTCATCAGTTATCACTTATATTTTTTTACATAATTTAATCTTACTTATAAGAAATCTGAAAAATTTCTCGTTCTTGTGTGATATACTTGATAATATTTATCTAAAATAGAAATAGTCCGCTAAAGCGAAATATGAATCACCAGTGATCACCATTAAAAAAATTCATTTATATAAAATTTATAAACAGAATTAGGTGCTTAAAATAAATCTCCAGAAAGCACAATTATGGGAAGAAAACATTTTTCTTACTTCAGCGAGTCACCGGTGATCACTTATAAATTGATCGTACCTGGTCATGTGTTCAGGTAAATTAATTTTAATAATAAAATCGGAAATATATCAAGGTGACCATTTTCATTAATAAGTAATGAAAAAATTGCAAATTAGAACCCGATTCATCTACGTAATTCGCCATTTAAAATGCTACGACAATTTTTGAATCGTGCATCGTATCTATATCGGTCAACGACACAAAATAAGCACAGCTCTGAAAACATTTTCATTTTAAAATGTGGATGTTGTTTGTTTTGCGTAATATTCGAACAAGCTTTACCGCATTGATTGCCATACTTTCTCCGAATATAAATATAATAAATTTAGGCGCAGATATTGATAAGCGCTGTTTTATAAGCAAGGTAGATAGACTATTTTATTAGGGAGATTGACCTCATCTAACGGTTGCAATACAATTTTCCGTTAGAATTAATTACGTATAAACGAAGAACAATTAGAATTTTTCTAGAGCTGTGTGTTTGCGTTTGAAATTTTAACATCTATTATAGCTCTTTAGTCGTACGATTATTTTTTCTTTAAATCCGTTAAGGCAGTTACGTAATCGTGAAGCCTCTCAAACGCTACACTTGCCAATGCCAATGACACCTACCTACTAAGATCCTAATGCAAGGCAGCGGCCATTATTATATTATCTACTATATAGTGTTGAAGAACGATCATTAGATTTGATTTGAAAATTACGGAAACTTTTTTAATGAATAATGCGAAGTTAGAATTAAATAATAGGATAGGAGGAGAGGTAAGTAATTTTGTACGAGGACATTATTATTACTGCGTCACTCAGATTTAGTAATAAGTATGTAGTAAAAGCCATGATCAATAAATGTGATTGGGTTGTAAATCTCAATTTAAAGAAATAAAAATCTCTATTTTAAGTTAGTGCCAACAAAATTTAAATCAGAACATAAAATTTTAAATTATATTCTGATCTGGAATTTCCCATCCTTTATTAGTTAGTACTACGATCTGGTTGAAGTTCTGTTTTAATCTTCGAAATTAATATACTTGAACACGACACCAGATAGAAAAACATTCATAAAATCCAATTAAAACATTACCATTATTATATCGATACAATTAATCTCGAGAAAACAACTGATGTGGAACTCGCAACTAATAGGAAACGATACTCTCCGAAAACAATCACACCGCTTGATATTGCGTAACATACAATCAAATTTTTTATGAGTAATCGAATGGGTAATATACGCACATAATTATTTTAAAAATCCCACCGCGCATTTCACGCCCAATACAAAGATCAGAATGTATTTACATCTTCGACATAAAAAAGGAATTTTAACGAGAAAGATATGTGCATGTTAAATTCGATCTTTGACCTCCGCTAAAAGCGTACATTTCCTACACGATCCTTACGAACGGAGCAGGTTCAATGTCTAACAGTCATTAAGTAGAATTTAATTTACATCGCCCGTTTAATTATAAAAAAAAAACCTGGCAAATACCACAAAACATCCTGTTGGTTTTATTACAACAATATACGATTTTACTACCTACGTAAAATTGCAGTCCTGATAACTTCCTGCTTATGACATAGAATGCACTTCAAACTGGGTAACTAATCCTATTATTTGCGGCAAAATTTCCTCCGGATTTCGGACGTATTCTTGCAAGTGTTTCTTGGACGGAGATCGAAGAGATTTTATGACATCCTGTGGGAAGCAGGAAATTGGCGAGTTGTTCCGCATATTGATTTCAAAACGAATTCGATTCAGAATGGAGTACCTGCTGAAGGTCGATGAACCAGAAATCTTATAATTTAATGAAGTAGCAAAAATTCATCGATGCGTTAGAGAAGTAGAAAGATGGTTCGAACCAGATACAGGCGTAACAGCCAAGCACGACTAAACCGATTAGTTCGGCATGTCTGTGTTGAATGAGGTGGATTCCCAAAGGAAATAAACTTTGGTCTGTATTCCCAACCATAAGGAGATAGTTCTTCCAGACCATTCGTCAGGGCTGGCCCACCAAAACATAAATCAGAAAGCCCATATGAATGAATATACAAATCCGAGGAATGGTAGCAAAGATCACTAAAGGCAAAGACAGGCAAAAGAGTTCCTGATGGAACAGAAGCTTGAATTTTATTGGAGATCTGATGGACAAAAACAGGAAAATGTCAAAATGATAGTACGTCTGCTGACTGGTCATTGTGGACTAAACAGGTATATGCATAACATAGGCCTAGCGGAAGATGCTACATGAAGATTCTCCAAAGAGGAGGAAGAAACTCAAGTCCATGTGCTGTGCCATTGCTAGAGCCTCGCGAGTGTAAGGTTAAGTCTCATAAAGGAGGCAAAGTTAGAGGACGCCTTCTAGGATTAAGGGGGATCACAATAGATCTGGAAAGATAGCCAAACCTAATCTAATCTAATAGTATCATCGATTGGCAAACAATAAGAACTGTTTATATTTGCGAGTAATTGTTAGCGGTTTGATTCAAGACAGAGACAAACAATAGAGATCAAATCAAAGTATGTGCAAATAAATTAAAAACAATAATATTGTGTCCAAATATTTTGGAAATAAATAAATTGTTTACAACTTGAACATAAAGTAGAAAATTTAGTCATAAATATTTTCATTCAAGGTTAAATCATCCGTTTAATTAGAAGTGAACGGAAAAGAAATTCGATAATTACAGATAAAAGCTACCAAATTATAAATAAACTAAATTGATTTATTGATACCCAGATTTGTTTATTCTAAACCGTAATCTATGCTATTTACAGCATTGAATTAGATTAACCTAAATCCCTTGTTGGATACTATTTAATAAACGATAAACGATTTAACTTTTTCTAACACATTAAATATATTTGAATTTTACAGTGGTAGTATCGAGGCTATTGTCGTCTTTTGGGAAATCACAATTGCGTGGTTTAGATTTGTGGATATCGGTGGAAGTGAATGTTGTTCATCATGCATTTGAGTGATGGTACAGTAAGAGAGATTTCGGTTTCTTTTAGCAACGTTAAATGATTTGATAATGGTGATAAGCTTCCTGCAATTTGATAAATTTTTACAATGGTACCAAAGGAGTCAATGCTTGGATCAGAAATGTCTGACGTACTCCTGTCAAAGACGAACCAGGCGACAGCCAATGGCTATATTCACAGCAATATTAGACACTCCATCTATCAACAATTATGCAATTAATAAACTTTGAGCAATTGTGTTACGTGAATACATGATAATGCTTGAAATTTAAACAGGTTCACCAACTACACAGTGTTACCATCCCAAAAGCAGTATGACCACATCAGGACACTTAAAAATGACGCACTGTATATAAATTAAAACACGTGGATATCTAATAATAGCTCCCTTCTCCCGCTCAAAAAAAAACACGATTTTCTTCGTAACATTTAATGGATCGATGCGCAGAATGTGGGGCAAGGTTTAAAGATCAATTTTTCGTACGGACACCTACTCGATTTTACGCCTAAAACGTGGTGGCATAAATTTTCCGAAAGTCCAAAGGGCAAAAATCTCAAAGGTGTTATTAATAAATAGACGTCAAGATTAGGTTCTATGTAGTCGAGGTTAAAGTCGAAACGCCGGTGTCTGTTTACTTAGTAGAAGCAAGTACAAGTGTATTAAATGATAATGTAGTTTAGGACGTGTAACCGAAGCGTAAATTTTTGATTTGAGTTGGTAGCAAATTGTTTGCACTTAAGGATTTTGAAAGCTGACGAAGTTATGCAACTAAAATTGTTTTTGCAATTTACACGGAAATATATCAATAATTCAGAGACTAAAATAACACAACAATTCTGCTTAACCATAACAAAAATAACTGCTACAATTTAGTAAGTTAGCAACAACAACTCTATAACAATTACCTGAATGTAAATAATGTGGCACTTATAAATTTTAATTGAATGTATTCACAAACAATATAGATATAGTAACACAATAGACAAATACAATTCACTAAGTGAAAAACAAATTGGCGAGTCGAACATACGCGTATTGAGCTCTAGATCGTACTAAATAACAGACATGTGGTGTGCGGACATTATAAAGCGACCTCGAACAAGGTAGTGAGGTAATCGTTGTTGATAATGAATAGTATTACTATGTTGAATGGAACGACGTCTCCGTATATACTGGGTGTTACTGGTTTGTTTACGAAAACGGTGATAATTTCTCCTTTTGGACAATTTAGGCTTTTTACAAATTTCATTCCCAATCAAACCCTATCAAATGATGAAAGTCCATCACATCATTTCGATTTGTATTTTGATTAGAATTGGAAAGCACCTAAACCCAGATTAGTGGTTAGTTTCGTTACCTCTCCTGGTAAGAACACCAATAACATTATCAATTATTTAATGCTGCCAAATGCTACCTATAGACACATCGTCTTACTGGGTTTATCACATTTAGGAACGGGCATTTAGTTCGAATTTTTTCAACGGAAAGCTCTGGAGGCAGACACGTCATTCAACCTATATTATAATGGAATATCTGCATTAAAATCGAACGACCGCTGATGAGACTGCAACAAGAATTAAAGGACAATCTAGAGTATTAAAGACTGTAAAGTAGGAAAAGAATGAGGCTGATTATGCTACAATAAGATTAAGCAGCGTGACAGCATTTCTGAGTAAATATCACCATCAAATGACGAAAGTCCATCACATGATTTCGATCTGTATTTTGATTAGAATTGAACAGCACCTAAACCCACGGTAGTGGTTGGTTTCGTTACCTCTCCTGGTAAGAACACCAATTACACTATCAAGTATTTAATGCTGCCTATAGACACATCGTCTTACAGAGTTTATCACATTTAGGAACTGGCATTTAGTTCGAATTTCTTCAACGGAAAGCCCTGGAAACAGACACGTCATTCAACCTGTATTATAATGGAATATCTCAATTAAAATCGAACGACCGCTGATGAGGCTGGATCAAGAATTAAGGGACAAACAATTTAGAGTATTAATCTAGGGTATTAAAAACTGTAAAGCAGGAAAAGAATGAGCCTAATTATGCTAAAATAACATTCAGCAGCGTGAAAGTACTTCTGAGTAACTATCACCATCAAATGACGATAGTCAATCATATGATTTCGGTCTGTATTTTGATTAGAATTGAACAGCACCTACATAAACCCAGGTTAGTGGTTAGTTTCGTTACCTCTCCTGGGTAGAACACCAATTACATTATCAATCATTTAATGTTATATACAGACACTTCGTCTTACAGGGTACATCACATGTAAGAAATCATGTTAGATCATAGCTAAACACTCCATTGTTCAGAAACTAGGATGGTCAGAGAGCAAAAAATTTGCATACCAAGGACTACTGCATACTGTACTCACAATAATTACAATGTACTGAACTTGGAACTAAAAATTCACTAAAAAATCTTCAAGTACTAATTCATCTAATAAGAAAAAAGTAGGAAATAACAATGCACAATACTAATATCGACGAGATTATAACATTCAAACATATAATAGCAGCTAACCTTCGATACATTTTCGATCTTTGTCCCTACTACACAATTTCAAGATAATATAGTGAAGATTCCCAAGGCAAACCGTGTACATTATAATAATTTTTAATCTTCCATCGTAAGCGGGACAACTACGTGTAGTTTCTTCATTTACGAGTCCGTCAGACGTCCAAAGTCCGACGAATTGTTACAAAACGGGAAGTTCAACGGATAACACGACTGAAACGGATTCATTTAACAACAGAACCTATTGTTGCCACGAAAATTCGTGCACTCATTCCTGTAATCTGAACGAACCTTTTATCGATGTCTGCTTGCGCAGAAGTTGACTCTTGAACATGGAATTTCGATCTTATTTTTAGAACGACCGATGTTGTAAACATAAACAGTAGAAATCTGATGACTAGACACCTTATTTGTTGTAAGTGAAACAGTGTATAAATAGAGTGTTTAATTATTGAATGTAAACACTATACAGGGTGTCCAAATAATATTGTATAGAAACAATGTCCAACAATTTTATTTACACATCCTGTATATAGTCACAATATCATTATTTTCTTTTTTAAATTTTAATAGCAGACACAACTTATTTGCGATGAATTGCGAATGAATGGCAAAGCATATATTTATCGTGTATAAAGCACGTAATACTAGATTACAATCTGTTGATTGTAGTTATTAAACCTTCTATTAGAAAAAAAGAAACAATAAATTCTTACCCGTCGTGTTGATAGACAGATACATACATTTCTGCAATAATGTATAATTTATCTCATATTACAAATAGTTTTTTTCGTGTTGTTCTACATAGTGGAATTACGTCAAAACGTGATTTCAAGGACGTCGGTACTACTAGCGAAAAGGATTTGGCGGGATCCCCCACCGCCCCACCCTCAGAGGCACTATACAGAGTGTTTTATAGGTAAGGAAGTCTATACGTTTTTGAAACATTTATTATTGATTACGTACAAAAGCTTCCTCCGCCCTGCATCTTCTCGAGATTAACTACAATGTTTGCAAACATGACCAAAGAAAAAGTTTTTCTATCGACTGTCTTCTTCCTTGCCTGTTGTCAAAAAAAGATTGAACAGTACCCAACCAAGATGTTTAATGAAAAATGCATCCGAGATTCAAATTCTGTTACAGATTGGAGGTTTTCGTTTCAACCAAACATGCTAATTGCCAAAATTGCCTATTCCATTTCCTGTGAGAAAAAAAAATAAGAAGAAAATAATTAAAGTGAATTGAGTCAATAAATAGACAATCCTTCCCGTAGTTTTTGACATTTCTTACGACTTCGTGCTGCCAACTACTAAAATACACACAAAGTCTGCAATTTACTATTTTAAAGTTGGTCATGGTCAAACGATTAAAAAAGACATCCTGTATCTAACTATAGAAGAAGACTCCAAGAATATCTCACAACCTGTATCTAACACATATAAACCGCCAAACGATTATGTAGTCGCCTATACAAATATTGTGACTGTCGTAATTGATTGTGATGTAACACAAGCAGCGGTAATCGCACGAAGCAAAAAAAAAACATGATAATAATAATAAAGAGACTACACGTAAATGTCTTCAAATTATCTATGTTCGTCCGTAAGTATAATCTACTAGAATTATAAAGCGCACACATATTCAAGAGGAACCCTTGGACTTGGACTTTGATCCGTGTCATAACACACACCACTAAATTGAGAGTTTCCTATTAGACTTTGAATCTCATTTACATTTGATGATAATATAGGTCTTTATCGGGAATATAGGGGCTGTCGCGTGGTGTTAAATTACATCAACGATGGAATCGAATTAATCGGAATACCGACAATTATCTCTCACAGTAAAAATTATTTAATTACCTAATAAACTGATATTAAATTAAAGCGTAGTATTACTTAATTACCGGATCGAATTAATTAATCCGATTCCCTATAACGCACATGTTTATGAAAACAATATTATCCCCGCACTAAATAATATGAATAATCTGCAATAAATAATATAAATAATAATAAATCGAATTTGACAGCGATCACGTGGTGCTGTCAAAATAAAGAAATCAGGTTAATTCTTGGGGAATTTCGAATGGATACATGCGGTTGAAATACCGTTAGATAAGAATGAATACGCGGAGGTTTTTTATTTGAAAAAAATTCCATTTCCTAATGAAACGTGTACGAAAAAGGCGAATCCCAAAGCGAAGCGTCATATGAGATGCCAATTCCTAACCTAATCTAATTCAATCGAACATAAGCGCTAGATTACAAGCTCGTTTTGAATATAATAAAGTGCGTGATGTACGACACCGCGTTAATTTGAAAAATATACGTTTTTATAATTTGAAAAATTCGTGTTTAATACATGCGAAATGCTTCTGAACACATACCTCAACTACTCCTCCGTCAGATAAGGCGGCTTTTTACGGATATCGCCTAACTCCTTATCGTCAGGCCGGCTCCAGTTATATACAGCGTCTTATCAGTGCATACACATACAAACTATTTCCTACGCGCTTATAAAACGACGTTAGACGTTTACAAAAATAAAAACGCAAAGGGCAATTCCACACACGCCGAGAAGATAAAACTTTATACTCGATGCGCTCTATTCTATTCGTGTGTTGTAAAGTAAAGTCTGACGCACCTCTTCTCCGCCAATAGCAGCTTCCCGCGAATGGGAGGGATAGTGGCGTGATTCTACGTCACATGGGTACGGGAAAAAGATCAATATTTACAACACATCGTGCTGAAAAAAGATCATACTGTATGTAGGTTTCTGTTTTCGTACAACATCCGATCGGGATGTTAGGGTTGGTTTTCCAATCTTCGAACGGATTTACCTGGCGATGATTAACGCTTCCCGATCGGCTTACGCTGGATTGCTAATGGGGAAAATTCACGGATTCGAATTTACTTTGACGTTGACCAAAAGATAGTGCCATATGTCAAATTGACGTGCCGGATTGTATAGGTTCCTGTCCTCGATAAATTATTTTACCAAGAATAACTTAATAGTTTTTTTGAATAGTAACGGGATCATTTGTACAAATATTAATTAACTATCATAAATTTGCAATTATTTAATCAATTCATCACTAATACATCTTGCGCCATCTATAATTTGCACGCTTAACTGCTAACTATAATAATAAAAATTAAGTAAAATTACAGGATTCTTTGTTCAGAATTAGTTCCCTAGATAATCAATAGATGGCTGCAGCTACCAGACATGACATATGCATTATTTTAGGTTATGTTATGATTATGTTGCTTCAAAATTCTGTATATACATACATTCCTCAAGAAAAATGGAAGATTTCCAGAGAAATCTATCAATGAATTCGTTAAAATTTTATGATAATATTTATAAATACATGGAACAGTATCAAGATGTAAATATCATCAAACAACATTGCATGTGAGTTATACAAATATTTTTCTTCTGTATATCTTCAAAATGTAATAACATTCAAATTTGTAATAAGGCAGAGGACTAAGATGATTTCTCTACGTGACAACATCAATTTACCTGCCAGAGATACGAAAACAACGACTAAATGCCCTAAATGTTGTATGAATCGGATTCGAAATAATTCCGAATATAGACTCATACACCAGCAAAATAATAACAGATTTCTACTAAGAATAAAAAAGAAAAGTGAGTCTGGAAATTTAACCCGATATCAATCCAAAT
>SMLS01074310.1:0-12768 GCA_004785975.1 Popillia japonica
CCACCCTCTTTTCCCCGTACTTCGTCCGACTGTCGTGTATACAGCCTACCCTATGAACGTTGCGCGCAGCCACCCCCACGTAGGTACATATCTTCGGCTGATCAACACGTGCGATGCTACCAGACGATAACGGTGGATGTTGCTATCGTCGTTTCTACCCGCCAGCTGTTAAGAAGTCGTAATGTAGGTTTATTTTTTTGTGCTGCAGGTTCAACTGCGACATCCGGGAGTCGTTCCGAACGATGGAAGTTTCGAGGCGAGTTCTAGATGCGTAATTAGTCGGATTGTTTTCTTAGGATTACGGTATAGTCATGAATTTTTTATGTGCAATGGGTTTCCATAATGTTTCTACCAGCTAACAATTGAAGGTTGCGTAAAGCCAAGTTGTATTTGCTGAATAGAAGAAAAGTCGGTAGTAATAATAGTTCATTTAAAGAACTGATGCTAATTTCTAACAATTTTGACTACAATTACGTTTTTCAACTGGTTTCTTTCTAGAATTCACAAAGATGGCAATTTAACTTCTTTGTTTCTTGGCGTATAATGTGCTTAGATCGTCATGCAAATAACTTAAACGACATCGCAATGGGAAATCATGAAACTAGCCTCAGCCCTCATGATATTAGCAGTAGGTGCTAACACCATGAATAGTAGTGATATTGGAGAAGGACCCCCCTCAAAGTTGTATCTAAATAAGACCGCAGTTGTTTTGTTTCCCAAAAAAAAGGGAGTAAATTTTGGATACCCTCCTTCTAAACCAGTGGTTCCCAACCCGCGGTCCACGTACGACAGGTGGTCCGCGAGAGCCACGGTAGTGGTCCGCGGGAGGGTCCGGCAGTACATAAAAAAGTTGGCAATAAATGGGGATTTTGAAAGCGATGTGCGTTGAACGAGATGATGCGAATATATCCGTGCCGATGACTATCAGCTGTTGAATTAAAATATCTTTAAAATAATTATTATATTACTGAAGAGTACGATATTCAGTGCATATTACAGTATATTGAAGTTCAAAAATGAAAATAATAAAATACATAGTACATTGTTGGTGAAATTAACATTCTACGTCGAAATCTGCATGCCGTTCCTTTATAATTAAGTCTCTAATCTAAAATGTAGATTGCGGACAATATTTTTGGATTTATATTTTCAAGGTACCTATTTTATTCGTTTTGACTACTTTATACACAAACCGGTAGATGGCACCACGACTGATGCATCTACCGTTAAAATCATCCATTGCTCAGTGTGTAGCAATGAGTCTTGCAGAGCAGTGCTATTCATTTCGGTAGCTTTTGCTGTGTTTACTGATATTGCGCGATATTATTGTGCGTGTTTGTTTATACTTTTTGTGTCGAAGATGGCTCCAAAGCGGAAATATGACAGTGATCAAGTTCGGATTTACAGCAATTGAGGTAAATAAGGAGATTAGACCTCAGTGCGTGATTTGTGCTGCTGTCCTCAGCAATGAAGCCTTAAAACCTGCAAAACTAGAACGTCATTTAAAGACAGTTCATTCTAACTTGAGTGACCGGCCACCTGAATTCTTCGCTGGAAAATTAGAAAACTTAAAGAAAATGAAATTAGGGAAAACTGGTGCCGCATATGAATCGTCTGAAATAGCTCTCTCAGCTTCATTTGAGATTTCACAGTTAATCGCCAAGGCAAAGAAACCGCATACTATTGGTGAAACCCTAGTGAAGCCATGTTTGACTAAAGCAGTCCAACAAGTTTTAGGGGTTCAACCTTCTAAGAAAATTCAAGACATTCCCCTATCGAACAATACTGTGAAGGCACGGATCGATACAATGTCCAATGACATTGAAGATCAGCTGGTTTGTGAAATTAAAAAGTCTCCATATTTCAGTTTGCAGTGTGACGAAAGTACCGACGTTGCTCAATGCTGCCAGTTGCTAGTTTTTGTTCGGTATTTAGGAGACAACAACACAATTAAGGAAGAACTGTTAATATCCCAAGAGTTGGAAACAACATCGAAAGGAAAAGATGCTTGAAAATCATTTGTGATTACTTTGAGAGGCATGGCATTGAGTGGAAGAGGCTGGCTGGATTTTGTACCGACAGGGCCCCTGCTATGCTAGGATCACGTTCAGGCTTGGCAACATTGGTGAAAGAGAAAAACTCTTTTACAGTGACGATGCACTGCATAATTCATCGCCAAGCATTGGCATCAAAAACACAGCCCGAAGACTTGTCGAATACAATGAAATTGGCCATAAAGATGGTGAACGCTGTTACAAGTAGTGCGTTAAACAGTCGTATTTTCAAAAAGTTATGTGCAGCATTAGACTACGAGACACTACTTTTTCATACCGCGGTTCGTTGGCTGTCAAACGGTAATATGTTGGCACGCTTATATGAGTTGAGAGAAGAGCTAAAAGTATTTTTTATTGAGATGAAAATGCAGCATTTCTTAGAACAATCGAGTGAATCAACTTTTGTGATGCAACTCGCATATCTAGTAGATATTTTTGGGCATTTGAACCAGCTGAACTTACAGCTTCAAGGTTCTGGAAACGAAACGTTTGAAGGTGTTGGCAATATATTTGTATTCGAGGACAAACTTCGTTGCGTTTTTGTGTAAAATTGATCTTTGGATAGCCAAAGAAGAGAAAAACTTTCAATCTTTTCCGACTTTGAAAACTCTTGTTGACGACGGGGACTACGCCACTGTTACAGACAAGGTACAACATAATATACTCAGGCACTTAGGCACTCTGATGGACGAATTTGCTCGTTATTTCCCTGAATATAGTAGCAGTGAGACTGAAGCTATAAAAAAATTGATTCGAAATCCTCTTATTGTAAAGCCTAAGGATATCCCTGATAATATTCAAGAGGAGGTTATTGAACTTCAAAATGACAGTAATTTCAAGGACTCGTTTGAATCTGGTGTAAGCCTAGAAGAGTTGTGATTCAATTTCAGGTGGTCCGCAGACTTCTACGGGTTGGGAATCACTGTTCTAAACCAAGACTTCCCAACGAGGGAGGCACGTCCCCATGGGGGGCGTAGAGAAATATCGGGGGGGGGGGGGCAATATAATAAACGCCAGAATTTCTAGAAATGTAGGCTGACTCGACCATGAAAGATGACTTTCATCTCTTGACATTAAAGAAATTTTGGATCAAGCGATTCCTTGTTAATCCAAAAGCTGCTTTTCTTGCTTTGAAACTGCTTATTCCATTTTCGTCCACATATGTATAGGCTCTATCAGCTCTAGTTTTAATAAAAACTAAACAGCAAAATAGCCTTGCCCTCGATAGCGATTTAACCGTAGCTCTAGCAAAGACTGAACCCAGAATCGACCAACTGGTACAGAGCATGCAAGCTTAAGTACTAATGAGATACTATAATTAGATAATACTATTTTATTATAAAAATATAATTTAAATAAGTTGAAGATAATAATAGAAAAAAAATTATTTGAGCAAGTAATGATCGATGCATGGTATGGCTTTTTATAATTAAAAGAAAACTAAGAAATGTAAATGTGAAAGTAATTAATCATTCTCAAGTGTACTCTTCTGGTAAAGATCCTTAATAAATAAATACATTGTATCTGTATTGTACCTATTTGAAATTCAAATAAATAATTTAGTTGATAAAAAATGTGCGTTTCTTATTTTTGTTGAAACTTAAGGGAAGCATGAAAATATTATTTTTGGTACGGGGAAGCTCGGTGAAATAAAGGTTGGGAATCCCTGTTCTAAACAAAGAAGAACTGGCAACACAGACGAAGCTGGTCATCGAGGGGGTTGGTTTCCATTTTGGAGTAAATTTGATAATTCTTAGGCCTCGCAGAACTACTGCGTTGGTTGTGGATTCTAAAAATGTGTTTTTATTTCATCCATAGCCACAAGATGATATAAAACAATTGGATCTTCTTTGAAATGGGTACAAACTGGTTGGGAGCTTCCACTGTTCCTCACTCTTTTCAGGTATTTCAGTATTTGGGAATTTATTTATTTCTTCTAATTTGGAGTGCGATATTATAATTCTATTGAATTTATACTTTATAAAAAAAATGGAAAATAAATAAAAATAGGGTGATTTGTTTCGCTATGATTCCAGGTATTTCTATGATTGCAGACCTATTATGGAAACTGTGTTGAATGCTTTTATGTATCTTTCTCCTTGTTGCACGTCCTTCAATGCAAGATTTAAATAAAAAAATGGCTGGCCAACAGATTTGATCACCTTTGGGCACTATCAGGACAGTGTTTGCAAGTTTAAAACCCACACTTTTTTTGTATACCACATACTAAATCTTGCCTGATTTAGATATCGTAATTGGCCAACAGAGTTTGGCAAGTAAATAACCTCAAAACTCAATTTTGATTGGCAACTCTGGACTATGATAGAGTACTATTTGTTATAATTGAACGTAGGATAAAACATACATCCAGAGAAATACAAAAGTAGCTAAGACATTTGCTCTATATGAATGAATGTCATCTATCCTGTCCTATTCTAAATTTCAGCGTGTAGTGCAGTGCGTAGTGCGCTCGCTTCATAGTCCGGTGGTACTGGGTTCGAACCTCGGTATGTTCTTTCTGAAGTTGCTTTTCTTTAATTTCCCACGGCCAATGCGGAAACATAACATCTTAAGTTGGTCTGCAGCCGCAGGCGTAATAATAACTGATGGCCAGCAGATCCTCTGCGGAGGATGATGTGCTTATTAAAAAAAGTGGTTGAAAGAGTCCTTGGCTCGGATATTCTAAGAAAAGAATTGATTTCTAAAATTCAATGTGATATTGTCGCCGAGTATAGGAAAGAAGTCCAAGTGTTAACCGAAAAGGTGGTACAACTCGAAGCCGAACTAATAGCTACTCGCAGTGAAGTAAGAAAATCCGTTGATGATTTAGAACAGTATAGCCGTCGTAACAATTTACGCATTTTTGGCGTCCCTGAAGAAGCAAATGAGGACACGAAGGTGCTTGTCAGTAATTTCTGCAAAGAAAAGCTTAAATTAAATGTTGGGCCGGAATTAATGGATGCCTGCCATAGACTACCAGCTAGGGAACAACAGCAACGACCTATAATTGTTAAGTTTCATGACCGTGCTACCAAGGCAAACGTCTGTAGGAAAAAAAAGGAACTCAGAGGAACAAAGTTTGTCATTAGGGAAGATCTAACAAGAACAAGACATTTTCTTATGGTAGAAGCTAAAAAAAAGTATGGTAATAGATCGGTGTGGTCAAACAACGGTAAGATATTTGTTAAAGTAAATGGGGAGGTCGTGGTTTTGAAGTCTATAAATGATATACGTTAGTTCTTATCGTTTGTCGCTGCAATATCACTGAATGGACCTACCTTTGCTAGATACATATTTGTTTGTATTACTTGCTTACTTGCATATTTACTTTTTGCTTTTTTGATTTTTTTTTGCGAATTATACGCATATTTTGAACTTGCATTTTGTCTGTACTTTTTCATTTTTATTGTATATAAGAACCTTATTTATGTTTATGTAATGACGAGCGTTGGTGAATTGAAGATTGCACATATAAATATTCGATCTCTAATTTCTAAACTACATCTTTTGTCTGACTTTGCTTTGAATTATAATTATGATGTTGTAGTTGTTTCTGAGACCTGGCTAGATAACGCCATACCTAATGAATCTATACATATACAGGGTTACTTGGTTGTGCGTAAGGATAGACTGACTCGCGGAGGAGGTGTCTGTATTTATATTCGTGAGAGTTTGCGAGTTGTTCCACTTAGTTGCAGTACCTCCATTGAGCAAGCATGGGTGGGTGTTGAGATTGGTTGTACAAAGCTTGCTTTGGGTGTGTTTTACAAGCCGCCTAATTTCCATTACAAATTATTCTGTGATTACTTGGAGGAACAGGTGACCACTGTTTCCATGGAATATGATATGTTGATTTGTCTGGGTGATATTAATATTAACATGTGCCGCACTAGTACTGCTCCTGATAAAGTCTCTCTATTGAATATGTTGGAGTTCGTAGGCCTTACTCAATTAATTAACTCTCCAACCAGGTGTACTAATCTTCTTGATATTATACTAACCTCTGATGTCGATACTATAATTGACTCGGGAATAGCCGAGGAAAAATTCTCAGACCATGAAACTATTTTCTGTATTGTAAAATTGCCAATTGTATCTAACCATGTTGCCTCTAGAACATCTAGAAGCTTCAAATGTTTTGATCACGGTGCGTTTCTCAATTGCTTGAGCACGATGTCCCTTCATAACATATTCTATATAACTAATATTGATGATAAAATTAGTTACTTAATGAATGAAGTTTTTCTTGCATTTGATGTATATGCTCCATTTCGTACCTATCGGATTGTCAGTAGTAATACTCCACCTCCTTGGTTCACTGAAAATATTAAGCTAATGATGAAACTTAGGGACCGTGCGCTTGTGAAATATAAGAGTACACGACTTATTAGGGATTGGAATTATAACAAGGGATTGAGAAATTTCACAACGCAATCAATTAAACGTGAAAAAAGAGCCTACTTTAACTACACCTTTCGTAAACTGTCGCCAAAAAATAAATGGGAGTCTCTGAAAAAGCTGAATATTAAAAGGGGTGTTACCGCCATTCCTCCAACATTATGTGATGTTAATGCTATACATAATTACTTCATGAATACTATTCCTGATACTGCGGCGGACCCCACACTAATTGATTATTACAAAACCCACAGAATCAGCAATTGTTCAACGGAGTTTTCATTTAAACCGATAGATGAGTGCCAATTAGTCGAAATAATTTCTCAAATGAAAAGTAATGCTGCTGGACATGACAAGTTAACACTTAATATGCTGAAACACTGCTGCCCTGTCATTATCCCCTACCTATTGCACATTATTAACTCGTGTCTAGTTGAAAATTGCTTTCCTTCCTCGTGGAAGAGAGCCCTTGTGCGACCTGTTCCGAAGTCAAAAAATCCTTCTGGTTTCGGAGATCTCCGTCCTATCAGTGTACTGCCTATTTTTTCCAAGGTACTTGAAAAAACTATGAATTGCCAGCTAAGGGACTTCCTTGAATCTAACTCAATCTTGCCTGACTCGCAGTCGGGCTTCCGCGCGGGACATAGCTGCACTACTGCGCTGCTTACTGTTACGGATGATTTGTTTGTCGCCGCGGATGATGGTAAAGTCTCGGTCTTGACATTATTAGATTTTAGTCGAGCATTTGACACTCTTGATCACAGCCTTCTCTTATCGATTCCTGCGGTATATTGGATTATCACCTTCTTCGGTTGAATTATTTCGATCATATTTGAGTAGTAGGTGGCAGTGTGTAGCTCTGGATAACTCGTTTTCGGACTTTAAGCCTGTTTCGCGAGGGGTTCCGCAAGGTTCCGTTTTGGGCCCTCTTTTATTTACAATATATACATCTTTCTTTTCTGTAGGTCTACGGACCTGTAAGATGCATATGTATGCAGATGACATTCAATTGTATCATGCGTTTACTGTTGATAAGCATCCTGATGCTGTTCAGGATATTAATGCTGATCTCGATGCGATGGCCAGGCTGTCTTCCCGGCACGCTCTGGTACTAAATCCGGCCAAAACTGTTGTTTTACTTTTTGGTAGTAGGAGTGGTTTATCTTATATTCAGAACCGCATATATTCAAAATTAATGATGTTGCATTGCCTATACAAACTGAGGCAAGGAACTTGGGGCTTGTTATGGATTCGCGGCTAAGGTTTGAATCCCACATTCTGAAGTGTACGAAACATGCAATTGCTACTTTAAAATTGATATTTCCGCACAGACACATCCTAAGTATTGAGACTAAGCGCGACTTGCGCGACTCATTGGTACTGTCACATTTTAGCTTTTGCAGTGAATTATATGGACCGTGTCTAAGCAATGATTTTGTTTCTCGCGTACAAAGGGTGCAGAATTCGTGTCTCAGGTTGATATTTGGCATAAGAAAGTATGACCACATCTCACATAAACTGGCTGAGGTAGGTTGGTTGAATATGAAGGATCGCAGAACTCTTCGTATGGCTACCCTTTTTCATAGTATTATTTTAAATCGACAACCTAGATATTTGTACAATAAAATTGTATTTCGGACTGATGTGCACACGTTAAATATTAGATTCAGGGGCACTCTCACACCACCCATGCATCGTACAACATTTTTTGAACGTTCATACTCCTACCAAGTAGCGAAAGTGTACAATGATGTCCCTGTTGAATGGAGATCTTTTACTGTTGCACAGTTTAAATTAGCTTACAGGATGTTACTGTTAAACATGTGCCCTTCATGAATATATGCACAGTCTACCTAGCAATTTAATAATTGATTATAATGTTTTTTTTTTGTATAATTCACGAAATTTTGTTAATTGTGTAAGCATTTATTTCCTTTTTTTTCTGTAATTTACTTACTGTATTTCCGGGTGCATAGGAAGAGCAACTGCATAACTGTGCAGTTGATATGCATCCTGTGTTTTCCAACACATTCTTCTGTATTGCTTTTATACACTTTAGTTGTACTAAGTTATGTATTGGTGTTGGAAATAAACTATTATTATTATTGCTATTATTATCCCCCTATAATTGGCACTGTTGGGGGTTGTGAAGGCATAAATTATTATTATTATTATAAATTTCCACATATTCCACCGTGCTTGGCTCTCTTGCAGGAGGGGTCAGACTTATCTAACTGGAGATAATTCTGATATACAAATTAAGTTGGAAAGTGTCTCCAAGCATTCCCAATGCATCCTATGATATGAAATTGCTGCCAATCCATCAACAGATCCTTACGAATGATGCTCCTATTAAATATTTCCTATTTCATCTAACTAAAGATAAGTGTCTCTCTACGATTTACCGCAGACGAACGACCAGAAACGTGCGGTAGTAGTTCTGAGTGACGAGACAGTGATGACATCGTTTCACTATGGCAACAACAGCGGCATATTACCAACTCCTAGAGAGTATCTAAAGCATATGCGGGCAAGAAACGGCATCTGTAGGATTTGATCCAACCCGCGAGATATTTTGAAAAACCCAATTAAAAAAATATAACACTGCTACTCATACTTACTCCAAATGTAGATTGAGTAATATGGGGTTTGTCGCTTGCTCCTGCGGAATCAAGTGAGCGAGTAAGCCGAGTGGCGGCGATCATCAAAGAGTGAGGAGGCACATATCGAAGCCTTTGATATTTGCCGCCTCACTGGCGGTGCAACAAAAGATTATTGCTTCTCAAATGTTCTACACTAGACGATTCTATGTTATTCTTTCATTTTGCCTATATAAGCGGGTGGATGGCCCGAACTTTTGTTCAGTTCTGTTTGAGCTACCGAGGTGATAACTTCGACAAGCAATGTCCTAGCGAACTGCTAGTGCCGTCAATTTGCTTTATGACTTTGTGTGCATCTTGAGTGCTTACTAATTATATTGTTATTAAGTTTATCGAACGAAAAGTAAACGAAAATGTTTCAAGAATGTTTCAATTTCAAGAAAAATGGACCAAAGAATTCTTTTTTATCTTGCACAATGGTAAGTCTATTTGTTTGCTGTGTAATGCATCCATTTCAGTGATGAAATAGTTCAATATAAAGAGGCATTACTCAACTAAGCATCCTATGCTGCACTCACTGACAGGACAAATAAAAAAAGACAAAATCCAAATTAGGAAAAACAGCAGCAAAATATGACAAATGCAACGCTTCAATTGAACCATAACCTATTCAATTGAAAATAAAGTTTCGTTTTGAAGTAGGTACATAGTAGAAAAAAACTAATCAATCTAACAATGAAATTTTTGATATTTGCAGTAACAGGTCAGCGCTTTTGACTACAAAATTTTGTTTGACCAACTTTTGCAGCTGTGCTACGCTATGTTCAATACGAAATTATTTGGTGTGGTATTATATGATAGGTTGCTCGTTCATTTTGTAGCAAAGCTGAGCTGCTGTTGGTGTTAAACTTTTACTTCAGTGAGGAACTTTGTATGAGCATAGTATGATTTTTATTTTTAACTGTCCAAATCATTGTTAGCTAGTTTTTTTTTATGTTGGTGCCGACATTAGATTGAAGTTATCTTTTCTGCCTTTATGAGACCAAATAAAATGCTTATCTGCATTTCTATTGGCCATGGTCCATGGAAAATTCTGCCACCAGGTGAGTGACATTGTCATTACACTTTTGCTGTTTGAGTCTTCGCCATCTGCATTTTCATGAACTAATAGAAGATTATCTTTGGTGGTATCTACCTTTTCAATAGAAGCATAAGCCACTCTGTTTAAACCTCTGTTTATGACATAACGTTTTTCTTTCTTTGGCATTTTTCTTCATAAGGTTGTGTTCATATGTTTTCCGGTCGTTCCTCCTTAAGACAAATTTTCTTCAGGTAACCATCTATATAGTAGTGGCTGTCAAATGTCTTGGACTCTGGTCTCACCACCTTTCAAGATTGTTGGAGGCTTGTGCCAAATTAGAAAAATGTTGCAGTAAATAGAAATTTCTGCTACCTAAAAAAATAGATGATTTTCTTGACATGCCTGTACGTTTTAATATTATTTTGTCGAGCATTAATTTTAATTAAAATACAAAGTCCATTTTCTCAAGATTTTGCTCCAAAATATTCACTTCATTTATTATCCTTGACACTCTCCGAAGTCTAATACAGTTACAAAGAAGTTTGGGAAACACTTTTATCTCCCAACTGTATCTAATCCTTCAGCTTTAGTATTCAACGGCAACTTTTAATGATAGGAAATTGTGAACGTTACGATTATTTTAAGCAATAGAAATACCCCTATTAATTTGCACTCCACCACAAAATACAGAACAAGATTCATTATTGCGCGATCCTTTCATAATTATCCTTCAACTTAGGAAGCGATATCTAAAACCAACGGATGTAACCGGTGGCATTACAAGAGGATCAGGTCAGTAAACGTACGCTTTTAGTTGAGACGTTATCGATTACTTAACCACATCTTCGTACGACATAGGAATTCGCAGGCAAGGCTGTCGTTTCTTGTTACCGATCACGTACACGTCTTCGTTTACTGTTTTTCGCGTGTGCAAAAAGAAAGACGATTTATTTAAGTCCCGGAAGGTTAGGTGTAAGATGGCGAGAGCGATATTCAAAATTTCCCTTGATATTTTTCGCGAAGTATGAAATGTTTTACATGTACACAGCTGATGGTATTGAACGCTATAAAATGCGGGCACGAAACGAAAGATTCAGTAACGTAACGAGAATCAGAAAAAAGACTGGCGGGAGCACTATCTAGGGAATTGTTGCTGGCCTTTTCGAAATACCATAACTATTACTTCATTTAAGTTATTTTAGTGGAAAAATAAAAAGTTTGTTAAGAGTTACAAATGTAGGTAGGTTTATTCTTCCGCTTTCTGTGGCAAATGCAGCTAAATGTCGTAAATGATTTTTTACAGCATGTATCACTTTCTTTCTGTTTCCCATTATTTCATTTCTTAATAAATTCAGACACAAATATAACTGCATGAATAATTTTTGTATTATGAAGGATTTGAAACCAGTAAAATGTTCTGGCGGATATAAATTCTATTGGGAGTCATTTTGAAACTGGAACGTAATTTCTGTCGTAATTCAAAGTTCTGTCGCTTTTATTTTTATTAATCAGAAAATTACCCGAATAGATTTAGTTTGTAAGTAAAACGCTTTTCCTTCTTTTCTATTTGTTCCATATTCATTGCACCCACCTAACTTTTAAAGTAATAATCTTTATCTCCATCGGGAGCCAGTTATCTGCAAATATCTTATTATATCATTTATTTTGTATTCTTATTCTTATTTGTACTAGTATATTTTATTCATTCAAATTTTATATATTAATTTATGTTATTTATTTGTTATCTGTAAATGAAAAAAATATAAAGGAGATGATATATGTATATATTTGGAAGAAGAACGATAAACACGCTAACATATTACAAGAAAAAAATCGTAGCATATGTAATCTACTTCAGCTACCTGCATAGAATTGCAAATCGAGACACTTATGTTTTGCTAAACGGCTTGCATACTGCATTTTCCCTTCCTCTCCTCTTTTCCGTCCCCATTACTCTCTAACTCTAATGTACGTCTTAGTAGGCTATACACAATGTGCTTCAGTTTACATGAGGACAACAAAATAAATTGTTTATTTGTTACGCAATTATTATTAAAGTCTTAGCAGTGATGACAGTGGCTATTAAGATTAATATTTTTGTAAGAATGAATTTTTATTGGAGCCAACTATAATTAAAACAAGACCTAGAGTTTCTAGTAAAGTCATATTAGCGTTAAAGATAGAGCAAATAGATTATTAAGAAAAGTTGTTACTAATCACTAAAATAATACAAATACAAAATTTCACTGTAATCTTGAAATTTTACTACATTTTTCTATGAACTCGTTGAAAAATTTCTTATCTATAATATCATTAGTATAATAATAATAATAATAGACTTTTATTTAATAAAACTACAAGTATAAAATGCGTCATAAAAGAAAATGTACTTGATTTATTTTGAAAGAAGTCATTGACCCTATATAGGTACTTATTTGCGAGAAATCTTTTAGTGATGATTTGAAAGTATTAAATTGTTTATTCTTTAACTCTTCCGGGATGCTGTTATAAATCTTTAACGGTTGAGTTACTGCACCTTTATACATACATATATTCGAGTGTAGGTAGGTATGTTGTTTGCGGCAACCGCAACATAGATTTACTACAGTCTCGGGTGTTATACTCACGTTTTTTT
>ML219514.1:0-10910 GCA_004785975.1 Popillia japonica
ACTGAACTACTCCTGACAGCTGTCAGAATGTCAAAAATAAAATAATCGGTGAGTGTAACAATTAAATCACCTATGACAGCTGTCAATAAACTGACAGAATGATTCAATTATGGCAAATTGTAGAAGTAGTAATCGTTTGAAAAATTGTAGTTGTCAAAACACATTTGACAGTTGTATATTGTTTTATGTATATTTGATATTATTTCCAGTGTGGCAACAACTATATAATAATATTTCCGTTTTTAAAACTGATAATATTATAAAAGCATATTGGTTTCTATTTAGGCGAATGAACTGTCAAACTATGGACTTATGGCAAAGTAATTTTGCTATTAATTACTAAATTGCATGTTTTTACCGGAATAGTTCGAATACTTGTAGGTGCTATATGTAATATAATTTTTTGAAATCTACTTTTGACAGCTGTCATCTACTTTTGACAGCTGTCAAAAGGTAGAAAACGTTGTTTCTTTACAAGTCTAGTATATGCAATTATGTTTAGATACTTTTTGGGGATGCCAACTTCTAAATACATTTTTTTTATTCTATCTGTCAAAAAAACAGCTGACGATTTTAAAATATCGTAATGTCAAAAATAAGTTTTTTTTGACAAGTGTCAAACCATAAAAGCGATAATGCTTCTTATCTATTTTGACGATAATGTCAAAATATTTATGACAGCTGTCAAATTCGCGGAACCACATTTCAGAATCGAATCTTTCAACAAACTGGTTACATTGTAGGATTCTCTTCTGATATTAAATTACAGATTTCGGTTAAACCCTTTATCTACCCCAGACAGACTTCAAATAATGAATTTTAATTATCGCAAACAAACCAACCAACCACCCCGTTGAATAATATTCTACAAAATCTCGAATATCGAATCCCACAGGCAGCGTAGAGATTTCAATAGCTCCAGTAAGTCTTCCGATCGGCAAGCAGGGGATTTACTGATAGGCTACCAGTAACGTGAGCTACGCAAGAAACCTTTATCTCTGGAGAATAAACAACAAGTTGGCTTCGAAATACATAAGCACTCCAGACAACGTTAGAAGATTGTGTGCGTAGATATATTGTATGTACATATACAAAAGCAATAAAACGTTAGAGTAGGTTGTCGACATTGGTGAGCTGAACATCGCTTAATTGTTTGGATTAATTAGAATTAGGTGGGAATTGCGTAGGCAATCCTTTCTGCATGTTAAACGAGTTTAATTACACGGTTAACGTCTTCGTTTAGTTTTATATTTTTTTCCCTTCTCTCCCTCTCTCTCTAAATCTACCTTTTTATTTGTTCTAACTCAAGTTTTTATATTATTCCTAACTTAATACTTCCCGATAAATCCGCCAGGGGACGCACACCTTTTATCAAATAAGGAAACGTTTCGCCGAAAAACACATCCAATCCAATTTCAATTTCTTCATCAGATTCTCGTTTTTTTTTTTCATTTTTAATTAAATTTCTTCGTATAAATCGAACGACATAAGGTTGGTGTTGTTGTAGGTTCCCTCCAGTCTTTCGCGAAATAAATTTTGGCCGTAATATGGTGTAATTTCCATTTTATCGGATTTAGTGAAACTTAGTTGTTAGGCTTGAGTCGTATATTTCTTTTAATGTGGCACAAAGAAGGATATTCAGTTTTTTTTTATGATTCCGAAAAAATATTTTGTATTTCCCGCGTTATTTCAACGCATTTTTATCGTTTACCCCAGAATAATCTATATAAAAAAATGCACAAGTCTCTTACTTATAGACGTGAACGTTATAAAGTGGAAAAAAAATTGACGAAATTAAAAACAAAGAAGCACTTTTTAAATTAGATAAAGTTTGATAAGAGAGCGAAGATAAAATTTGACAGCGAGAAACAAAATGGAGGAAATTGAAAATTTGAAGAAAAGTGCAAAGAAAATGAACTAAATTGATAATTTGACAGTGCAAAAAGAACAATGTAGCAAAGTGAAAAAATTGAAACATACAACAGCAAAATGCAAAACAAAATAAAGGCATTTGATAATTGACAATGTGCAAAAAAAAATTAAAAAGTATGAAAATTTGACTGAAAAAAATCTGCAAAAAAGAAAAAATAAAAAGCTTGAGAAATTGACAAAGTTAAAATCAATGAAAACCTTTAAAAATTAGATAAAGGTAAAAAAAAATTACCAGTGAAAACCAAATGGACAAATTTTAAATTCAAAAATGCTTGCAAACTTTAAAAAATATGCAAAAAAATAGAAAGTTTTAAACAGCATATACAAATGCTAAAATGCAACAAACATGAAAAATTTGAAAATTGACATTAAAAATAAGTACCTACATATGTACATACAAAAAAATAAAAATTTACCAAAGTAAGCAGAAAATGAAAAAATATTCAAAAACTGAAAATTTGACAAAAGTGCAAAAAACGAAACAATTTGCCAAAGCAAAAATTGGAAAAAAATGAATATTTGACAATTTGATAAATATACAATTAAAATGTGTGAATTTGGCAAAATGCAAAAAAATTGCGAAAAGTTTACAAAATTCAACAAAAAGTAAGAATTTGACAAAAGAAGGAAATGTTCCACAAAGAGCAATAAAATAAAACACGTGAAAATTTAAGAATGTGCTACATACTGAAAATTCTGCAAAATACAAAATTAGTGAAAATTTGTTAAAACGAAAAAATGGAAAAATTAGAAAATTTGACAAAAACAAAATTAAAATTTGTGTGAATTTGGCAAAATGCAAAAAAAAAATTAAAAATTAAGAATTTGACAAAAAAAGGAAATATTCCACAAAGAGCAATAAAATAAAAAAATTGAAAATTTAAGAATGTGGCAAATATTGAAAATTTTGCGAAATACAGAGTGAAAATTTGTCAAAACGAAAAAAATGGAAAGATCGGAAAATTTGACAAAAGTGCAAAAAAAACGAAACAATTTGTCAAAGGAAAAAAGTGGTAAAATTTGACAAAAAGAAATAAAATTAAAATTGGCGTGACTGACAAAATGCAAAAAAAAATTAAAAAATTTAAAAATGAATTTGACAAAAAAAGGAAATATTCCACAAAGAGCAATAAAATAGAAAAAATGAAAATTTAAGAATGTGGCAAATATTGAAAATTTAGCAAAATACAGTGAAAATTTGTCAAAACGAAAAAAATGAAAATTTGACAAAAGTTGCAAAAATATGAATCAGTTTAGAAAATTCAACAAATTTGTCAACTAAAAAAATGGAAAAATAGGAAAATTTGACTAAAGTGCAAAAAATGGCAAAATTTAAGGTTCAAGAGAAAAAAGAAACATTTTAAAAAAGAGAAAAAAGTGGAAATTTTATAAAAAAAAGTAAAAAATAAAATTTTTGCCGTGAAAAAATTCTCCAAAAAGACAAAATATTTAAAAATTAAGAATTTGACAAAAAAAAGGAAATATTCCACAAAGAGCAATAAAATAAAAAAATTGAAAATTTAAGAATATGGTAAATACATATTGAAAATTTTGCGAAATACAAAAAGAGTGAAAATTTGTCAAAACGAAAAAAATGGAAAAATTAGAAAATTTGACATATGTGCAAAAAAAGCGAAACAATTGGCCAAAGCAAAAAAGACGGACAAATTTGACAATTTGACAAAGGGAAATTAAATAAAAATTTGTGTGAATTTGGCAAAATGCAAAAAACATTAACAAATTTAAAAATTAAGAATTTGACAAAAAAAGGAAATATTCCATAAAGAGAAATAAAATAAAAAAATTGAAAATTTTGCAAAATACAAAGAGTGAAAATTTGTCAAAACAAAAAAATGGAAAAATTAGAAATTTGACATGTAAGTGTAAAAAAAAGGGAAACAATTTGTCAAAGGAAAAAAAACGGACAAATTTGAAAATTTGACAGGGAAATAAAATGGCAAAATGCAAAAAAAATTAAAAAATTTAAAAATTAAGAATTTGACAAAAAAAGGAAATATTCCACAAAGAGCAAGAAAATAAAAAAAATTAAAATTTAAGAATGTGGCAAATATTGAAAATTTTGCGAAATACAAAAAGTGGAAATTTGTCAAAACGAAAAAAATGGAAAAAATCGGAAAATTTGACAAAAGTGCAAAAAAACGAAGCAATTTGACAAAGGAAAAAAGTGGTAAAATTTACAAAGTGAAAAATATCAAAAATGGGTACAGAATGCAAAAAAACTGATAAAGTTAAAAACAATAAAAAACACAAAATTAAAATTAAATAAAGCTCAAAAAAAATCAAAAAATTGCAAAATTTAAGGTTCAAGAGAAAAATGAAATATTTAAAAAACGAGGAAAAAATGGCAAATTTATAAAAAAAGTAAAAATTAAATTTTTACCGTGAAAAAATTCTACAAAAAGACAAAAAATTTGAAATTAACGAAGTGAAAAATATCAAAAATGGGTACAAAATGCAAAAAAGACTTGAAAATCTGACAAAGTTAAAAAACAATGAAAAAACTTTCAAAATTAAATAAAGCTCAAAAAAAAATTTAAGTGCGAAAATGTACAAAAAAAGCAACAATTTGTCAGTGAAAAAATAAAAAAAAAAATGGAAAATTTAAGGTTCAAGAGAAAAAAGAAATTTAAAAAAAGGGGAAGAAATGGAAAATTTGATAAAAGTAACAACAAATTAAAAATACAAAACTTTACCACGAAAAAATCTACAAAAAGACAAAAAATTGGAAATTAAAGTGAAAAATATCAAAAATGGGTACAAAATGCAAAAATAATTGAAAAACTGACAGTTAAGAAACAACGAAAAACTTTCAAAATTAAATAAAGCTCAAAAAAAAATTAAGTTCGAAAATGTACAAAAAAGCAACAATTTGTCAAAGTGAAAAATAGGGAAATTTTACAGAACTGAAAGAAATCAAGTGCAAAAATGTCGCAAAAGATTTAAAGAGTAGAAATATAAAAAAACTGCCAAAATGCAACAAAAATGAAAAATTTTAAGATTCAAAAACGTGGAAAGTATTAAAACTGAGTACCTACTTATAAAATTTGATGAAAATTTGCCAAAGTAAGAAGGAAATGAAAAAAAAAATGAAAAAAATGGAAAAATTTGACTAAACTGACCAACAATATTTAAAAATTGTAAAATTTAAGGTAGCTTAAGTGAACATTTAAAAAAGGGAAAAAATGGAAAATTTTGAAAATTTGATTAAAATAAAAAAATTAAATGTTTGCAAATTTGACAATAATTTGGAAACTTGACAATTTGAGATTAATTTAAAAATTCTAAAAAAAATAAAAAACTATTGAATATGACAATTTCTTCGATATCATCAAGCATATCAAAGGAAATAAATTGTCAAGAGCTACTTGTTACACCTTTTTATATAAATTTAAAGAAATTCCTACAGAAATAGACAGACATGCTGCGTACTATGTATGTATGTATGTATATCCATCAAATCGATCTCGTATCCCGGTGAGTGAATTGGTAAAATGATATTTCTCCTCGAAGTATAAAAAAGATTATCGAAGGTATATCGCAAAAACGATACGGTCGATGCGGGTCACGGGTACTATATATTCTTAATGCTGCGATAAAAGTTTATACGTTTCGGAAGTCTCTTTTTATATTTTAGTCTTCATTTAACGCAATAAATCTCAAATCAAATGTCAATTTTACAAATAATAGCTGGATCTGATCACATACATATCTTGTTACATACGGTACTTGCATTCATAGACACAATACAGTTGAATCAATTAATTTTGACAGCTAGGCTTGTCAAATCTGTTTGATTCGCAATTTGACAGCTGTCAGTAATATGTTTAAATTACTATAAAACTAGGCAGATTATTTAACCTACATACACAATACTTACAACCCCAAAAAGTACGTAATTTGGCATCTATAAGAAATTTTTTGGAAATTACATAAATCACCACATGTTGCCAGCTGTCAAAACCTCCTAGAACTATAAAAACTAAAAATTGATCTTGTGGCAATTATTATTAATATGACGTCAGCTGTCAGAAATGTTGAATGAATTTAAGGTTCAAGAGAAAAAAAGAAACATTTATAAAAGGAGGAAAAAGTGAAAAATGTGATTAAATTAAAAAAATTAAAAAGTGGTACAAAATACAAAAAAAAAAAATGAAAAACTCAAAATTAAATAAAGTTCAAAAAAAGTTGAATTTGAAAATGTACAAAAATGTACAAAGTGAAAAATAGAAAAAATTGATAGAAGTGAAAAAAATCAAGTGCAAAAATATTGCAAAAGATTTGAAATTTTTAAAGAGTACAAAAATGAAAAAACTGCCAAAATGCAGCAAAAATGGAAAACTTTAAAAATTAAGAAAGTGGAAAATATTAAAAATGGGTACCTACTTACAAAAAAACGTAAAAATTTGCCAAAGTAAGAAGAAAATGAGAAACCTTGAAAATTAGATGAAGACCCAAAAAAATGAAAAAAGTTGACCTTGAAAAATGAAAGGAAAAAAAAGTGAAAATTTGACGAAAATGCAAAAAAAAAAGAATTTGCCAAAGCAAAAAATTGAAAAGTTTGAATATTTGACAAAGGGAAAGAAATTAAACGAATTTAGCAAAATAAAATGTAAAAAATTTCGAAAAAATCGAAAAAGTGAAAAAATATGTAAAAATGAACAAAATTCAACAAAACAATAATCAAATAATATTCTGATAAAGTAAAAAAGAAAAAAGATATTCCACAAAGAGCAAGATTGAAAGTTTACGAATGTGGTAAATATCAGATTTTGGAAATGTTGCAAAATATAAAAAGATTTTGCAAAGTACAAAAATTAGACGCAAAAAAATTTAAGCAATTGAAAAATTGAAAATATGAAACATTTTACAAAATTCAACAAATTTGTCAAAACGAAAAAAATGATAAAATGGGAAAATTTGACTAAAGTGAATTAAAAAATTTCAAAATTTAAGATTCAAGTGAAAAAAAAATGTTAATAAAGGAGAAAAATGGGAAATTTGATTAAAGTAAAAAAAAATAAAAAATGAAATTTCTACAAAAACAAAAAAATGGGAAATTAACAAAGTGGAAAAAAATGGGTACAAAATGCAAACAAAACTTGAAAAACTGACAGTTAAAAAACAATGAAAACTTTCAAAATTAAATACTTAAAGCTCAAAGAAAAATTTAAGTTCGAAAATGTACAAAAAAGCAACAATTTGTCAAAGTGAAAAATAGGAAAATTTGACAAGTGAAAAAAAAAAATAAAAAGAAGTTTTAAACAGTACAAAAATGAAAAAACTGCCAAAATGCAACAAAATGAAAAATTAAAAAAATTAAGGGCGTGGAAAATATTAAAAACACAAAAAAAATGAAAATTTGCCAAAGAAGATCTTGAAAATTACATGAAGCCAAAAAAAAATGAAAAAACTACATTGAAAAATAAAAGGGAAAAAAACTGAAGATTTGACAAAAATGCAAAAAAAGAGAATTTGCCAAGATGAAAAGTTTGAATATTTGTCGAGGAGAATTGTCGAACAATTTTTGCGAATTCGATAAAATGCAAAAAATTTGAAAAAATTGAAGATGTGAGAAAATATGTAAAAATTAACAACATTCAACAAAAAATAATTTGATAAAATTAAAAAAAAAAACAGCAGAAAATAAAAAAATTGAAAATTTACGAATGTAGTAAATATACATATGTTGGAAATGTTACAAATTACAAAAAGATTTAGAAAATTTGTCGACAAAAAAAAAAATAAAAAAATACAAAAATTTGACTAAAGTGCAAAAAATTTAAAAAATGGAAAATTTAAGATAGCTCAAGAGAAAAAAGGAAACGTTAAAAAAACAGAAAACTTGAAAAAAATTGGAAATTTGATGGAAGTCGAAAAAAAATTAAAAAGTATGAACATTTGACCGTGAAAAAAAAAGAGATAAAAAATGGAAATTTCAGAAAGTGGAAAATATAATAAAATAAAATAATTGGATATTTACAAAAAAAATTGAAACAAAGCCAAGCCAAAGTAAGAAGAAAATGAAGGATCTTGAAAATTGGATGAAGTCCAAATAAAATGAAAAAATTGACAGTGACAAACGAAAGGGTAAAGAATTTTGACAGATGCAATAACCTAACCTAAAATTGTAAAAAATCTGTCCCTTTGGGGTTGTCAGGAATATGTCAACTTACGATTCTCAACATAGAAAGTAAGAAGCATGCTTCCAAATTTTGACAGATGTTTTGACAAGCATGTTTGTACCAATGCGACTTACAAAATCGAAATATCAAAATAGAAGAAAAACATAATTTTATTACAATTAAGCACGCACCTCCCAGAAATATTTTGACACATTTCGGGACAATGTTACAGCTGTCAAAATATGATAAATTGTTATTAGAAGTTTGACAGGTGTCAAAGAATTTTGCACATATAACAGAGACGAGAGGAGAGGAGTTTATATTTAAATTTGTAATGATCTATTAGATTCGACATTCTCTCCGAAGAAACACCACAGGATAGGTACTTAAATCCAACAAAAACAATCCAGCATGCCAGGAGATTTTCCAATTATAAATGCAAACATATGTACTTCCATTAGATCCAAGATTGATGCATTAGAAAATAGATTCGTCGGTCACAGTGACAGTTGCAAGACGAATCAGGCTTGTTTTCCTCACGCGAACGTCTGGATAAACATTATAATCGGCTCTAGCAGAGCTGATAGACGTTAGAAACAATATACCAAATTGAAATAACAAGATTGGTTCGTGTGTGCGAATTAAATAACGCGCTATCGATTTAAAACGGGACCAAATAAACACGGCAGTTCGTGAATTGAATAATTATATGTAAATAAATCGAATTGAAGATGTATTTTCGGGAAATTTAAATGTAATTCCATAATTATCCTCCTCGAGGATGAGGTTGCTAAAACATGTCATTATGTTCCCGACATTCTATTTACCCGCCTCCAACCGATACACAATTGAAGCAAGCACGTTTTATGCATGTATTCGCGAAAAGAAGGGGAGGTTGAATTTAGATCACAACTAAATCGTTTAGTTTGAAATTCAGATTCTGATGTTTAGCTACGAAGGATAAGAATCGATAATCAATGTATGCTAGGGTATTGCTTGTTTTTTTAAGGAACTTTCGTATGGTGTTGTGCGTAGAAGTCAACTACAAGCAATCTAAAAGCTAAAAGATCTCATAGAAAAGTGTAAAAATATATCTGCGAAAGATAAAAAAGATTACGAAGCCAGAATAGATCTCATAGTACATAAATGTTTGTAGTACGAGACCTTATCGATGCTCAATTGACGATAAAAAAGAAATACAAGAACAAAGAGATGAAAATAAAAAATCAAGACTATATGTACACAGATTTTATAGAGCATTCCAACCTTAGTATTCAGTATTGTTTCTTATGGGATATATACATCCTTTATTATCTTAAGCAATTTGTAATAAATTGTCTTTATTTATTTCAAAGCGATGGTGCCAGATCAATTAATATGTTTGCAATTGGCAGTGCTGGTGTAACTCCAGAACATAGTCCAAATAAATAACCTTGACAGATGTCAAAATCGTTTCGAAAACCGATGTGAATTGTCATCTGATTCCGTTTAACGCGAGATATCCGTTCTCGAGAGACTTGTAAAATAGTCGCCTTTATCATTATCTAGAGGAATGAATTTAGGGGGCAATAAAACCCCTCGATTTGCACTAAAAAGTTAAGTTCGTAAATTAATAAACTAAATTACACCACAATCAATACGTAACTAACTTCACTTCAAACGTCGTATTCACTTGACAGCTTCCGATTTTATAACATTCTAACCAAGAAGTATTTCAAATATCTCGTCATTCATTAATCGCTGCCAACCTAAAGTAGTCGTGGCAACAATGTCATCGGTTTCCATACGACACGTACTGAATATTAGGGTTGGAATGCTCTATAGAGACTTGGATAAAGGAATAGTTAAACTAGGCTAGTTTTACGTAATTAACTAATCGAAGGTTGGTGCAACTGCAATGCTTTTGAAAACCTTCAAATTCCGACAGCTGTCGAATGTAACTTCAAATTATGAGCTCATATTTTTTAGATTACTCTAATATTGCAATGTCAGATAAGTTAGAACAAGCAAAATATGATCTGTTTTTAGAAGATAACCTCAAATAGATTATATGTACTCCAACTGTCAACAAATTTCCCCCTAAAACTAGGCTTTTTTACAGCTGTCAGAATTTGAAGGTTTTTCAAAAGCATCACAGTTGCACCAACCTTCTATTATTTAATTACCCTAAAAAGCCTAGTTTAACGATGARATTTGTTGACAGTTGGAGTACATACATTCTGTTTGAGGTTATCTGCTAAAAATAATCTTAATTTGCTTGTTCTAACTTATCTAACATTGCAATATTAAATTAATCTAAAAAATATGAGCCCATAATTTGAAGTTACATTTGACAGCTGTCACAATTTGAAGGTTTTTTCAAAAGCATCACAGTTGCACCAACCTTCTATTATTTAATTACCCTAAAAAGCCTAGTTTAACGATGAGATTTGTTGACAGTTGGAGTACATACATTCTGTTTGAGGTTATCTGCTAAAAACAATCATAATTTGCTTGTTCTAACTTATCTAACATTGCAATATTAAACTAATCTAAAAAATATGAGCCCATAATTTGAAGTTACATTTGACAGCTGTCAGAATTTGAGGGATTTTCAAAAGCATCACAGTTGCACCAACCTTCTATTATTTAATTACCCTAAAAAGCCTAGTTTAACGATGAGATTTGTTGACAGTTGGAGCACATATATTCTGTTTGAGGTTATCTGCTCAAAACAATCATATTTTGCTTGTTCTAACTTATCTAACATTGCAATATTAAACTAATCTAAAAAATATGAGCCCATAATTTGAAGTTACATTTGACAGCTGTCAGAATTTGAAGGTTTTTCAAAGG
>SMLS01074313.1:0-14533 GCA_004785975.1 Popillia japonica
AAACCCTTCTGACAGAGAAAGGCTGTTTTAGGTATACATACGACTATTGAAGCGATGCGGCAAATACCAGAGAGTTCTAGCATTTGGAAGCCGATTCTTTTTGGCAGTTGGACAGAGTGGAGAAAAGATTTTTTAAGTAGATGCCACACAAAATCTCTAGCATCTATCATTCGCGGGGAACAGATTATAATGATTTTTTTCATAGAACAACTAGGATGTCAATTCTATTCCATTGAAGAAATTGGTAACGAAAACCTAATAAATTGTAAAAGTCATGGAATAAATTTGATCTAAAATTGAATTATAGTGTTTTAATTGACCGAGAAGTGGAAAAAATTATCGGCAAAATAAGATAATTTTATTATGTATTCTACATGCCTTTGATTTTGTATGTAACTTATACCTACTACTGGATATTTGCTGCAATGTACACTTTGTTTTTATTTGGAAACATTGTCCGGTAAATGGTATTGTCTGTTGGATAATAAGACTATAACTATTATTATTATTAAAGGACCAATAGGCGAGAAAGATGTAGAATAGAATTTTATAAATTTTTTACACAATCATGCTTTAGAGGCTACAAAAGATTACCCTCAGATCCCCAACAGTAATTAAGTAGTTTAAGATACAATTAATGATTAAACGAAATATTTGCTCTGTCTCATATAGCAAACAATACATAAAATGTCAGCACATTAACTACAAAACATATGATTGAGACTAATAATTTATAATACATGTATGTATCTATATAATGGCCTTACAACAAAAACATTAATCGAAAAATAGCATTATCTTAAGTGCGAAAAGTTTATTAAACTTATTTTTTGGTCTTATGTTTATATTCTAGACAACTTTTTAAACACTTCTTCTACTACATTCGATAGATGTACTCCTTATTCAAACATATCCAGGGATATGTATGCATCTCACAAAATTAATATTCGATAATCTATGTACGATACCAATCCCGGAGGTTATGTACTCAGCCGTTGTTGAGAAGCATTTAATATAAGTACATACTGAAGCCGTGTATCTCAGCTAGGCGTGCTGCTATAACTTATTTGGATGTTATGATTTATTTATGAATTTTGTGATGTGTTGCATGGCTTAGGTATCACGTTAAACGTAGAACGATTTATTTTGTTTTTTAAAGGTACAGCAGAGGATTGGTGGCTGCTAGAATTACTACACCTGGCAGAAAAATCATATTAAAAAAACATCAACAGGAAACACTGGAAGACGCTGCAAAAAAGCATCTTGTGGCAGCGAACAGAACTTTAGCACTAAAATTTCATGTTTCCAAAGAAACAATTCGTCAAAATTTACTCCCAGAAGGAATCATTTGTTTAACTTGATTTTTTGGCAATGTGATAATTTTATCAGATATGAAACGATAACATTTGTAAGAAATTTTATTAACATGGAACACAAAAAAATTGATAATGTGTTTGACAACACCATAGCTGAGTACACTGGTGTACACGTCTAGGCATCAACAAAATGCGAAATGGTCGATATCTGCTTGTGGCACCTCGTTCCAAGCACTTGAACTCCGCTGATTAACTGCCCCAAAGTTTATGGTAGATGGTGCGAAGTGGAGAGTCTTCTTCCCATGGTAGCCGCGGCAAAACATTAACGTCTGCTTCTTGGAGAAAGTCAAGCAATATGCAAACGTCCGTTATTTTTCTGAAACGGGACGTGTGGACGGCCATCTAGATAATCTGCTGATAGATAAGTTGTCATACTGCCTCGAATAAACAGAAGTGGTGATCGGCTACAATAAGGAATAAGCTTTCCAAACCATTATTCTAACAGTCCTGTGTACATGCCTCTCAACAGCAAACTCAATATTGCGTCGCTCTCTGCTCAGAGAATCGTGATTCGTCATTGCAGACGACATTATGCGATTCTACTTCCTAATACTGCCGGTCGCTGCACTAGTCCGCAATCAAAGGAAGCACTAATCGGGGACGGTATAGAAATAGGTACTCCAGAGGTTGGAATAGGGCGATATAGTGTACACATAGTAGCGGATCTACCTTCTTCTCCAAACCATTGGTCAGTGATATGACGCATTGTAGCAGAATAACGGTCTCGTAGAGTTAGTTGTCCTAAGCATCTATCTTGACGCTTTGTGGTAGGCCTCAGCTCACCAATTAGCCTTCTTCGTAATCCTCTACCTTTTTCTGTCCAGATACGACACTCACGCATTACCGTCCTAGCAGTATAATTAACACGATGGCCAATTTCGCGATAAGACAAACCAGCATCTCGATAGGCAACAATTCTACCCCTGTCAAAATCACTAATACGGTGATAATTTTAACGTTTTCGAACTCTAGGCATTTTGTTACGCTTAATACTTGTAGACGGACACGCAATAACTAAACTTTTTTATATTAACGAATTCTCATGAAGGTAAATCTCTTCGCAGAAAAGTAAAAGAATTTCTTTTCGCAAAGAAGTATCAATGACAAAAAGTTGACCTTCTAATCATAGAATGCTTGAAATATATTTGTTGCCAAAAAATCAAGTTGAACAAATTAGTCCTTTTGGGTGTAATACTTGTAATGTCACTGAGTATATTACAAATGTGCCGTAGTTCCCAAATACAGTAAGAAACAATTATGTGAAATACCAGCCAAGTGTAGATTCTTGCGTAAAATATTTTTGAGGAACGATGCTTCGTTCATTATTAACGATGAAAAATATTTTACGTTTCCATGGATGGTTTTTTATACGGACAATCTTGCGATGATCCCTCTAACATAGAATTTATTTCTGACAACGTAACTAGACAAACTTACTATGCAAATCAAGAAATCTGTGAAGAAAACTTAATTATAGTTTTGTGTAACAGATGCTTAAAATGTATTATAATGTATAAACTTCGTAAAATCGAAGGTGAGTCTAGTTCCTTATATAAAAGCACGAATTTATAAAAATAAAATGCTTGAACCATCCAATGTATTTAATTTAGAAATACAAAAAGTTAAAAAGTGTTTTCTAACTTTTAAATGCACTTACTTTGTTGGCATAGGTTATAGATGTTATACATTTAACTTTACGGAGTTTATAAAATTTTCTTATCCATAAAATGATACATGAAACAAGACCAACTAACTTAAAACTAAGAAGTACTATAAGGACTGTAAGTAAATGTACTAAAAATATAATCTAATAACAATACTGTACGAATTGCTTTCTAGTTGCGCGAAGCATAAAAGAATGAATTGCATGTCCAGTGCAAGTATCTCACAGTCATCTGTACTCTGTATACTGCACAGACATGGCACTAAATTTTATTACAACATAAACTGATTACTTGTCTTCTACTATTTTTCCGAATCGCTTTTATACAGTTGATTGCGGTCGCATTTTACGATATTCATTAGTCTGGCGACGAGATGAATTTTGCCGTCATACTTTCTGTAAATACACTTAAACTTCATTCTGATGACGGTTGAAAGTTCTAATCAATAACGCCGACGTCGAAATATGAGATGTGGATGCATTTTTAAAAGTATACCATTACGTGGCGTAGTCGACGACAAAACGAAAACCGTTTACGTCAGAGCATATTGTCGAAAGCATCAAGCGGATGGTTATATTGCTTACTTATCGATTACCTATCGATTTCCCGATATACATGGACAAACTCGACTTACTGGAAAGAAAAATGGAAAAAGTTGGGAAAAATAAAGTTTTTTTTTGTTAAAATTAATATGAAAGAAGTTTATACAGGGATAAAAGAAAACTGTAAGAAATTTTCATTTCTTTACTTTTTGTAAGGATTTTCCTGATTGCGGATTAACAAAACTTATTGTTAGTAACTGTGTTTAAGATTTCTAAGATTGACAAAAAGATGGTGAATGGTGGGCTGAAGATATATGAAACTTGAAATTATCATTTTATTTCAGAAAAGCCTAAGCTATATATAAGCTATATTATATATATATATATATAATATAAGCTATATTATTTGGAAGCTAATAAATAATATCGAAATAACTAAACTACATCACTGCTACAAACAGTACTCCTTTCGGGCAAGAGGTGTAACATCCCACATTCAATTTCAGCGCAGTTATTCGACAGCTGTTCACTACACAGGATTAAATTCTAATTAAGGTCAAAGGTTACCTTGTCGATAAGCTCACACATATCATTAACTCCAACTTCGCCATAATATTTCCTATTCGATTAATTTTAAGGTATATATTAATTCCTGTTGGATAAATTATTTAATCGCACTATGTACATAACTAGTTAAAATTAATATATACATATTATAATATATGTAGTATGTACATCCTATTTCATATGAGAGTTCGAATAATGTAATATTAGTGATAATAATTCAGTATATGTATGCTAATGTTTCCAAAATTATGGATATTATTATACAATTACAGGTTATCCATTGTTTTATTTCTGCCATTAACTTCTATGGTAAAACAATTTCTGGACGTGTTTAGCGCTACCTTCACGAATTAACTATTTATGTCCTTTTTAAGTACTTGTTTTACTTATTTTCTTAGTACTTAGGCATTCTTTTTCCCTTTCTTTGACACGTAAGCTAATGGTAGTTACTTTTTAAAATATGCTGTACTAGAGGCGATCATAATTTCTAGTATATGATAGAATATAATCATTACTATTTTAAGGAGTACACATGGGAACCACATACTATAAGGGGTTCTCTATAAATGAATATAAACAAAAAGCCAAATAAAATATATCTGGGAAAAGAACTGAAGCAAATTTGGAATACTAATTAGAAAATAATTTGTAAAAATTCGACTTAAAAAGTGGATAATTGAAACTATTTGTAGAAGTAGAGAAAATAAATGAAAGTATCCGAAAATAAACTTTAACTCAAAGATAGACAAGAATCTAAATGAAGATTGGGTGAAACCAATTTGGAATAGACTATATTCAGGTTTTCCAAACATAATTCTTTCGATATTTCCAGCATTTAAAGTTTATTTACAATAATTGCACACGTACACATTAGAATTAGATCCAGTACCAATAATTCTCCATATTAACTGCATGTATGGTATTCCGAATTAACAACATGCTATGTCAATCTTAAATTTAATAGCAATAATTTGAAACGTTGTAAACACCATGAAATACCTACATACAATGTACTTTATGCCCATCTGAATGATGAAATTGTAACAATTTGCTTTGCCGTGAATCACATCACATCACATCACTGTTTACCGCAATAAAGTTTGAAATAGCACTCCAATTACATTCACTACCAATACGTCACAAAACACCAGTGATGCTTGATGTTATAGCTATAAGTCGCTGAAGGTGTTTATGAGATATCTTTGACTTCATAGTAGTATAAGTCAATTTTGTCTGTACAATTGTTTTGGTGGTGGGTAATTTCCTAGTGGACTATTTACGTTACGTACGTTTACTAACGTTGGCACGCATTCCTATAAGTACTACGACAAAACTGATCCTTGGCCAACAAGCTAGTATTTAACAGTTTTCTAACGAAATACATTCCATGAGAATCACTGCAAACGTATACTTAAAAAATTGTGAACCTTATTAAAATGTAATAATAAATTATTTAAATAGGTAATTGTTGTACCTACATATCCATTAATTAATAAAAATGCGTCTTGAGAATGCTCAGACTTTAAACCGTGACAAAGCTAGTTAACTTGTTTCACTTTTATTGTAGAGGATGACGCTTAAACGGCCTCACCAGTTCCATTTTCTGTGATGACTATTTGGACTATTGGTTTGCAATAAATATTATTGAATTTAAAGCTTTTATATCTTAACTTTGGTGCTGCATCATTTTGGCGTAAACATTGTAGGGTGGTTAATACTATACCAAAAGCAGAAGATGGGTGAACACTTCCAATCCCCTTCCATTGAATTTAAACATTTTCTCACAATCTTCCACTGTACAAGTCAAAGGGTCTTACAAAACTCTGAGTATCGAATCGCTAGTAATAGAGTTCTCCTAGGAAAATCTCCAATATTTATCGGAAATCTTTCTATAGTGTTAAAGTAGTTGCAAACACGCATATACACACACACAATATTTGAGATTAAATAACTCATTAGCTCTTGCAACAGTTAGGGCAAAGCGTCATCTAAATTATGTACTAAATACCAGTCTACACATACCTAACTAACACAATCGTGCAAAGGGCAGAATGTTGCGAGAGAAGCATTCACATTAGTAAAAAATTAATATGAACTACAGAAAAACTCACCATTACTAATTACTTCGTCTGGGTTTCTCCGTGGGTCAAAATTTACTTTCGATGTTTCGCTGTTCACACTAACACCTCATTTAGGATAACTAAACACGGTTGTCCATGGTAGGTCCTTCAACGTGTTACTTAGGTGGCAGCTATCTTCTCTGGTGACGGTATCTACCGACCACAAAGGATAAGAGAAGGATAAAGGCTATTGGTACTATAATAAAGAAACACAAGAGAAGGATTACAAGGAATGGAGCAGTCGGCTGCAGCAGAACGCGACACCGAGTACAACATGCACTTCAACAATGCAAAAGTGATGGCCGCCAGCAAAACTACGGACAAGGACTCTCCGGGGATGTCATAGAAAACCAAATATCGGAAAAAATAATCAGTTTAGTTATACTGAAGAAGGTCTCAGCATAAACAGAGAAATGTCGAAAGAAAATTTTGACCCACGGTAAATCCCCGAAGAAGTAACTAGTAACAGTGATACGGGCAATGAAAGCTTACGCAGAAAAGTTGTAACTGGAGTGGCAGCAAGTTGTTTCTGAGATAACAAACTTTACCGTGTATGATTATAATTGTTACGCTTCCATTACTTGTAGGCAAGCGAATTATTTTTATGGTAAATTCTACTCTCACCGAAGTGAGCAATATTTACAACGGACGAGTGAGCAATTGCGCCATATACTTTCGTGACTTGGATCACTATCCTAGATTATTTGACAGGACTACTCATTTGGAAAATTACGCGAATTTCGCATATGGCATTGAAAATTTGTAGCTAGCTTGTGCAACTGATTTTGTGCTGACATAGTGCTTCCATAGTGTTGACGGTAAGAAGCACGATTATAAAAATGATAGAGGAGAACACATGTTTACACTACAAAGAACTGTAAACATAATCCTTAGAAATTCTTAAAGAACGCAAAACCCATCTAGACTAAGCGGTCAAAATATAATTATTTCAGCCAGCGAACAGGATTGATGTGTCACAATTTTATAGTGAAATAGCCAAAAGGTACCATAATTTTGGTTTTTAACGAATGAAACTATTCCTAACAAAGGCGAAGGACGTGTTACCAATCATTTGAATCTTTAGCAACTGTGAGGTTAAGCTGAAAATCTGTTTGCAATATTTTAAAGAAAATTATAATTTAATATGCCTATGATGTAATATTTTCAATATGACGACTGCAACCGTGTCATTCGAAGAACTAAAGTCCAATGCATGAATAGTCGCATTAGGGATATCACTAGCTTTAAAATTTACCTACACGGAGAAAATTTATAGTATTTATAAGTATAAATATACTGCATTTTAGTATAATTTATTGCTATATATAGGACAGCAACATAGCATACTAAATTTAACAATAAATTTATTTCTGGAAATTAAGTATCTATCATACTTCAATTCACTATATTTTATAGTAACTTTAAGTAAATTGCTTGTACTACAATTAGCAATAATTTGTACTAACAGATTTACAAAACCTTTTCACAAATACAAAGACCGCGTCATACTGCATCTCATTCTTTTTACGTACGAGCGCCTTAAACCTTCTCTCTCTCATTTCATTAGTGTTTCAACGTGCATAAATTGAAACTACCTTTATTTAAAAACCAATATAAATACTTTTAAAAACCAATGAACTAGTTTTGCTAGATGTTGTAAATAATTTTTATTTAAAAATTTCATCAAATGTAGCAAACCTTTTGTTTTAATCTTAAAACATTTTGTTTTAAGATTTTAGCAACAAAATTGTTGTTGGCCATTAAACACAGTGTTCGTAATTTTAATACAATTTATACTATTCATAAGTATAAATTTCTAAATAAAATGTTTTGCTGTCACAGTTTTCTCAGTGTAGGAACCGAGGAGAGTCATCTCACACATTTAACTTGATACTTACTAGAAGCGTGGCAAAGACAAAGCAACAAAACTTCAGAAACATTGTACACGTTTTTGTTTGCAAACTACGAAAAAATGTTTTAAGATGTTCTGCTCCTTCAAATTGTACTTCCTCGTTTATATTTGACAGACTCGAATGTAGATTTAATTGAAATTTGAACTCTTTTAAAGTAGCCACATACTATGCCAACGAAAACTATCTGTAGTTTTCATTGTGAATGTAGATTTAAATTCGCAAGAATTTGAACTTGTGTATTTTATCACACTCTTTAAAAAATATCTCAAAGTTCAACAGTAATCACAAGACTAAGGCGAGGGAATGAGATTAAAATAAATTTGATACAACAATACGCCGTCTTCCAGACCACCATAATGAAGACGGGAGATAAAAAGGCGAACATAATGTCGTTAAAATTGATGCTTATCATTATCACAGAGGAGAGAAAGAAGCGAAGGAAGCAGCGGAACAGGGTATTCTTTTATATTAAATAAGAATAAGGAAATCTTGTTACATTTTTCTTATTACCTATTCTCATTTACGGCATAAAGGACCTCTCTTATTTACTTTGAGCGCGTTGATAAATTTATATTCATAACGCTATTTCAACGGCGCCGTAAATTCCTTGTCCTTTATCGGAGCTTTTCGAACCCTCTCAAAGTTTGTTTATTTATTGAACGCGACTAGTGGAGCAGTTGCAGTATAAGTAGCTCGAAAGTTAGGTGTTATTTTCTTGTTTAATTATAAAGTATGTATATCAGTTTTATTTGACCAAAACCCTTAAATACAAAGGCAAGGCAATTACTGCAGAAACACAGAAACCTTTGGCCTTTGAATGGTGAATGCAGGATAATTTTGATAGATGATGGAAAAAATATATTGGATTTATCTGGCTTTGCTCCAAAATTGTTGAAATAAATAATATTGAGAACAAAACCATACATTTTGTGAAAAGGTAATACCAGCAAACCATAAACAAAATTTTAAGAAAACAAACAGAATTTAGACGCAAACAGCTACCATATATCGTCAGTCTAGCTGCCACACATCTCATTCTCACAAAAGTTTTCGGTAACTTCTTTGTTTACATTGGCATTGGTCAATGAAGTAACTCTCTGTACTATTACAAATCATGTGCCGTTTGCGTTCAAATATTTTTTCTGTCAGATGTCCTAAACTGCCCTAAACACTTCCGGGTGTCATGGTTAGTAAGCTATGTACAGTACAAAATAAAAAATAATGCACAAGATATACAATAAAAAACTCGATTTTTCGCCACTAATGTAAGTGGTTTCTTCAGGAGCAAAGAGGGTATCTAAGGGAGGTACCAGAAGGTCACGATAACTCGGCGTGTAAACCACGCTAGAAGGGAAAACCTTCTGGTAGGTGAGGGGCGTCAGGAGGACAGAGTAACTCGACGTGCCAACACCGCTAGAGGCGAAAACCTTCCGGCCTTAAACTCTATTTATTTTTTTCTATCTGATTTCTCAGCGCAAATTTATTATAGACTTTCTCTTTTCGCAAATCTTTGGGTAGTTCCCATTATATACATATTCAAACTTATACTTGCAAGGCACTATAATATCTATTTTTTAAACTAAGGCCAACAGATATTGATGAAGAACTTAAAACCAAGAATTTAATCGGAAAACATAATGTAAATTTTTCCATTTTTGCTCGCACAGCTCAACCTTAACTGCAGTTTTGACGTGTTTTATTCAGTTTTATTCAGACTGGTTTATAGAAATGAATACAGCAGAACAAAGTTACACAGTTACCATAGGTGGCTCTTTGTCAAAATTTAGATTTATCCTGATTTGCTTTACTATATCTTACTGAGCTTGTCAATGCTATTTTTGGCCTGAAATAGTTATCGGTATATTTATATAGATACATCGGTATATAAGCTATTTAAAATTATTTTTGCACGTTCTTGTCCAAACTGCTTCAAAATTGTTTGAGTATTTATTGTTAGAACTTATGTAAATTTTTAACAAATTCAATTTTAATTTAAAATTATTAACTATACTTGACAAAGAAGCCAACGGCCACTTTCTATCTACTGAACTATACATATAAAATACCAAAAAAAATGCATAAAACAAAGTACAAATATAACTACATACATAAAGGAATAAATGATGGGTGAGGATATCAAATGATTAGAGGAACTCAATGTGTCAACCACAATAGAGACAAAAATCATCTGAAAAGGAAGCAATCAGAATATTCTCGTCTCTACCTCGTTCGACGCGTCGAGTTACCCCAAACTTCATCACTTATCCAACTGTTAGTGACGCTTCTGTCTCTAGTGTGGTAGAGTTGCCGTGAAGTCCTTACTTTTTTCACCAGCCTTTCGTTTCTGAAGAAGGCACTTATCATTAGCAGGACTACTTCCAGTCTGTAGTTTTCTTTTCTGTCATATATCAAGGAGCAGTTTTCTCAAGATAAACCTCTAAATTAAAAAATTCACTGTGTCTTCGTAGATGAAAATGCACGATTAGCACACATTGTAAATCAAAATATAGTTTATAGTCCGTATCGTTCTTGTAAAATTTATGTCTCACAGTGAAGGGTTCCGCGTACAATTTAATATAGTGCTATGAAAAGCACATTTACGCATACAATTTTTAGAGAAGAAGCAACGTGGACAATAGACCAGCGAAAGTGAATAATTTGGTCTGATATAACTACTAACGAAAATTGTAGGAATCGTGGAAAGGTTACTCTTTACAGCAAAGGATGATGAATATTAAATTCCCACTTAATTCGTTTTTATTTTGTGGTACAGCAACTTCATACATTTTCCAATACGTACAGTAAGAACGAAAGTAGTTTAAACCACAATCCATTATTGCAAAACGACTTTGTATCTAGCTCTGATTGGATTAAACATATAGACTCCTTCATATTTCAGCATAGTGGACATCCAACGCGTATGGTCAAGTTGAACACCTTCAACAAAGTTACACACAAGTTCTAAGTTGTTCTGCTGCTTCAGCGGGCCTTAAGCGTAATTTATTATTTATGAATATATTTGACAAACGAAGTTATCAATCAAACACCGACCAGCATATTAACATGAACATAGCGTATGACTATTTTGTTGCTTTTTTAGTGTAAAATCTTACCTTTATCTTGCCGTCATCCTTCATTATTTTTATTATATCCACATTACAATCAGTATTTTGTTGCGAAAACGACGCCCTTTTATTTCTTTTTTTATCATTTAAGAGAATAAAAAGAAATCTTGAAAGTGATGCTAATTTTTCCTTATGCTTTGCTTTATAGTCAACTTGTTAGTTTCTGACTTTTAACAAATTTTTAAAAATAAAACAGGTGCGAACCGGTCATCACTAGTTCTCTGTAAAAAAAAGCTTGATATTTCGGCACTTGTTCTATTTCTAGTCCTATTTGCCAGTCCTTAATTGTTTAAAATCGGATCAAATATTTTTTATATTAATAGAACCTACCTTCAAAGGAGTCTCATTATAAACCTTCTAGAGGGCGAATGTACTCATATGAAAGCATGATCTCTGAAACGTATATGCCTCCCATCATATACAGTCCACCTCTTATTCTATTTAAGAGTTGTATTCATGCTGCAGATTTATGTTTAAATAAAATAAAATATAGCACGAAACAAAAACAACAATAAATGTTGTTATATACAAAAATATTCCAATGTTCTATAATTCTATTATCTCTCTCTTATTTTGTGTACGTTTATTACCAATAAAAGCATTACAGTTGTTGATAAATGCCAACTGCATGTCTGGTTAGGATACCCGTTGACAGCAGTCTCGTTTTTCCTGAAATATGGAAATGGTTTAGACGTTATCCTTCATTAACTTTTAGGATCTGCTGTTAGCAGTAAAATATGAAAGCGTAGGTTGGTAATTGTTGCTTACGTTAGCATAATACTCGGGTAACAGCTACAAATCTCGTATGTTTACGGCGCCTGAATTATTTATAAACATTGTCGGTAAATAAAACATCTTCATTTGCATAATTCAAATGATACGTTTATCCATTATCGCCACTATCTTAATGGGCATCTCATAAACGACGTATAGTTTCGAGTAAATCATGTGCACGACGGCCCACAGTCAAGCCCGTACGCTCAGAATGAGTTTTGCGATTCAAGCCATAAATTAGGCGCCAATTGAATTTACAAATATATCAATAAATTACCATATCGTAAATCATAACTTTCTTGTTACGTCTGCAATTTTATCGATGTTGTGCATTCTTCTTTGAGGATATGATGCTTCCTGGTAAGAGGCTTTTTGTGAGACCGTATTATTATATGATGTTGCTGCAGGGTATATGCATTGAACATACATATTTATATATTACGCATTGGTTTGTTATTTTCCCTTAATTTTTCGCGCTAATAGGAGCTAATTCCCTTTCCTATACAACTTTGAAACACAAACTTAGCTACACTTGAGCTTCTGTGATGGCATCGTGAATGGGGCAAGCAAATTATTCACTTCTAGTTCGTGAGATAAAGGCTTACGACTGTTCTTTTACGTATTACACTTAATAATGAGCAAACTTGGTACAAATCTAACTATTTATGAAAATTCCTCATTCCTCAAATCGGATAAGTGGTGTTGACAGTATGTTTAAAAATGAAGAAGTTTATAAAGTATTTTAGCGTCAGGAAAACTTCCGAGTCAAAGAAAATCAGTATCGCAAGGGTACAAAGAATACGGGCGCAGTATACCTACTATGGACATATATGCTAAAGAACGTATCAACTTCACAAAGTATTGGAGACAAAGCTATCGTTGTTGTTTCGTTAACATGCTGGGTGTGCCACTGGCTATTTGTCATTTGATGAATTCGCAAAGAAAAGTATCGTCTAGAGACATATGTATGTATATATGTATAAACATACAGAATATATTGTGGGATTCATTTCAAAACGGCTCGATATCGTTGTCCAGTGATGCTATTACACTACGGAATTTCTGTACCACCATACTCAGCGAGCACGGTTCTCGTCGAGTACTCACCTAATGATGTACATACATACATATGTACTTGCCCAACTGATATCTGTCTCCGAAAGTACGGATTTAAGGTTGTTTATTGGATGCTAGTCTGCTGATTGGGTTGTTTAATGTAAAGGATTGTAGATTCAAAAATATTGCTAATTTATAGAGAGATGACAAAGCTAATTTTGTTAGACTTGAAGAGATTGGCTTAAATTTATATTTTTTTAGGAGTGTTAAATTTGTATTTTAGATTGTCTTCTATGTTTTTGGGATTTGAAAAATTGGTTAGACTATTATCTACTACTCCTATGAAAAGTCTGTTGATTGTTTTGATATCGACAGATTAATTGGAACACAGATAATCAACACAGACCTTAAAACTAACTCAACAGGTTTGTGTTAAAATGTGTTAACATATCTGTTTGATAGAAATTGATTCAGCTGCGCTTCTGTAAGGGTAACTTTTCTAATTTATGTATTTATGATCATATTTGTTTGATACCAGGTAGGATATGTTCAAGGCAGTAGTTCTACAGTACCAGCTTTTGATGGGTGAGCTATAGCTGGTAGAAGAGATATGCATATACAGTCTGTTTGATTTTAGCTGTCACAGTATATATCTCAGCTACTGTTAGAGAAATGACAAAATGTTATAGAGGAACAGTTGTTCCACATTTAATTTGCTATTGTTCTTTACAACCAAAAAAACAATTGAGAATCAGGTAGTCTAGATGTAGCAACTATTTTCAACATTTTAAATGGAACATACCCAATTTTATTGCATATTCTAAAACTGGAAGAAATTCTCTTTATAACGATATGCCACATGCCATAGTTCTCTATTCAATTAAAGATATAAATCGATAATTACGTAACAAATGCTTAGGTGCATTCAATACATCGCTTTGAGCAGGTAGGCGATGAAAGCAATTGCTGTAGCTTTAGTATCAAACTAACTGAAAAAATTCCTGCATAGTGTATAATTTCATCTTAAATAATAATAATAATGGGCGACAATCATTATTCTAATGATGAAAAAATAAAATATGTCTAGTAAGTACATCAGATGTAATGACATCAATAAAGAAGTTTGTGTGATGTATCAAGGTATGTATCCAGAGAGGAAACATTCACATTCTCGTCCTTTTATAAGACTCGAAAGTAATTTACGAAGAAACGACGGCTTGATGATTAGATAGGAAGAGTAAGAAATGGAAAATAAAGGTATTTTAATATTGGGGCATTTTAGAGCATCTCCATGAAACAAACAACATGTTTATGTTACTTGTCCACAAGATTTAGACAATCTTAAAAATCAGATCCGTTGCGCGTTTGGCCAAATAATACCATGAATGTTGCAAAA
>ML219515.1:0-36856 GCA_004785975.1 Popillia japonica
ATCTCACACGAGAAATCTACTAGGCCAGCGAGTTCCCTAACATTCAGTTAGTTTTGCTTGCCCTGCACAGTGAATGTTCATATAATCGAAACTCACGCGAACTTAGGTGAGTTTGTCATTCGATCTTCTGCGGCAGAGAGGTCGTGAAAATTGATGGTATCGCGGCACCCACATGTATCCGTTCACAATACACATACTCACATACTATACAGAAAGAGATGGATAGCGAACAGGAGATACGGGCGACACACAGGAGAAACTAATAGGTCTTAAATTGGTCCTGATTAGTTCACATACCTGCAGCTGTCGCTTCATGTGTCTTTCCGTTGTTATCGTGTTTAGTATACCTCTCTGTTCTCTACGGGTATGATTGCTTCAATTGGTTGCCATACGGGTTGTTTCAAATGAATGACAGAATGTGAGGTCCTTTTTAATTATTTACTTACATCATTGTGTGCGTGCACTTCGGTGTTAAGCATAATTGACACGAAAAGTATAATAGATGGGATAAATTACGTGAATGGTTTAACGGCTGCGGTACTTCTTGAATCTATAATTGACTAATAATGATTACAATATGCTTATTAGTTTAGTGATTAATTGAAAACTACAATTTTCTGATCATACTAAAAAATATTCTCTTCTTATTATTGTTTGCTTGTTTTCTTTAGAACAAATGTAATGCAATGGTATCGTGTCACTATTTTGAATAATATGACAAAATTATTCTGAAATTTATACTTTCGATCGCTTTACTCTCGCAAGTAGTGCTTTAATATTGACACCAATGGTGAAATCTTTCGTGGTGATTTCGGCCAGGTAGGTGCGAACTTAAATTATATAACAGTTGCAGCCATAATTAATTAAATAAACAGTCTACACTGCGTTAAAGTATTCCAGCTGTTGATATGTAGAAACATTTTGATTAAATGACTGTTGGACAATTTAGAAGGTTTTTAAAGAGTGACGTTGTTTTTGCACCCTTGCTATATATCTTATTTCTTCTTCGCTTTATTAAGTAATCTGTCAAGTTTTTTCAAGATTGAAACTAACTTCTCGGTAGTTACAATCAGAGTTTTTAGCGCTGTTGCAATGTATGTGATGGTTTCCCTTTTGAAGAAGTTGTTTGGCCAATGCCATATCCTTCGCTATATGCAAGATGGGTATCCCTCAGAAATTCTGCATTGGATACAAGAACAACATTACTGATCGAATGTAAAGACCACTAAATAGTTTCTCCCGTGAAACAAAAACTGTTATAGGACGAGTTACATCCGACAGGCGGATGTCCTGGCCAAAGTAGGAGTGTTCATTCTTCGGTCCTGTACCTTCGTGTGGAATCACGAAAAGGAAATGTAGCCGAAACTATCGCGAAATGGTCGGCGAACAAAGTTCTAGAATGGTGGAAGAGCCTCCAAGACAGAAACAGCCTAAGAAATTCATTAAAAAAATATATGCCCAAGTTCAGAGAAGACCTTTTAAACAAACTTTTTGCTAAACTCGGCCAACAAACTGCTAAATTAATTGTGGAATTATTGAAATAAAATGCCAACGAAATTTCTCGAACAGGACGACCTACAGATATTTCTAATAACTAAATGTTAGACGTTCTTATTCAATTGCATGAAAATCCATATTGCTCAAATACGGTACTTTTATGCTATCACAGTACAATAATAAAGATTGATAAACTCGTATTGTTCTAAAATACTACTCTACAATTTGCATGTTTCTTATTAAATGAATGAAGAAGATTATGAGGTTTCCATTAGCTTCACTGGAACATTTTCTGTCAGTTTGCAGCAGTTCCTACTAGCGGGATGTAGTAGTTGGTCTATTCTGTAGCCTCTAGGTTTAGGAAATTTAAAGAGTTTTGAAAAAGTCGCAAAAATTATCACAACTTTTCCAAATGTAACGTTTCAAAATTTGCTTGCACCAGAGCTATATTTTCCGAATGTTCCTCTCTTGGAATATGAACTGCATATTTGTAATAATCTACTAAATCAATAAATATAAATCGCTACAATCATAATTTATGCCTTCCATCGCATTATAAGTTCTTGGAGTCTTGAATCGTCACCCTCGAACGACGATAATAATAGGTTTAGGTGACTCACAGTAGGCTCGCCCACATCAAATCTATATAACGATGGCCAGCATATATACGGCAGAGGTAAATACCATTTTAGCATATACATGAGTTACGAGCGTTACTGATAGAACGGATGGCAAACCGAACGTGACCCCCTTTTTGCGATGAAGCTAACCCTCCTGAAAAGCAAAGACACCTCCACCCTCCACTGTTCGTTCGTAAAATGTCCATCGTTCTGTCCCTCGCATCCCTGCACCTTTCCGTTAAAGAGCAAATGCGTAAGGTACGAGCGATCAGGGGGAACAAGCCACCCCTGCATAACAAATCGCTGTATAGCACAGAGCTACACTAGAGGATGCCGCGTGTGCATACGGACATGAGGGTCTACACTGTTCTAATCAGACATGTTTGATTGCTCAAGTATTAGCTAACTCCTTGAACCTATCAATAATGTATGGTTGTTCTGCTATGTATTTGTGTCTTATAATAATTTGCGCAGTTCATACTAGTTTTTTTTGAGTAGTAGTAGTTTTGTTTTGTCTGTAATTAACTTCTGATTGTAACTAGTTACTTCACACACAGCACTAGTCATAGCTTACTGCAAAATCATTCATTAAGGTAGTGGCATAGTGATTAGTGATGGAGGATCACTGAATATTGCTGCCATTTAACGGTAGAATTTCAAGTTCTAGTCCTCTATACTTTGCTTCTTTGGAATATGCTGTATTAGGAATGTATTAAAACAATGACGAACTAAATAAATACACAATTTGAAACTCTAAATGAAAAAAAATATATTGCCAACTTTTTCAGTACACTTTCTGGGTACTTTTATTACAAAAAATGACAACAAACTTATGAAAATAATATCTCTCTGCTGTCATACACAACACATACCTAGAGAGCCGAAAAGTTTGCTTATCCAATTTAGCGAGACTGGAATACCGACGAATACAAATTATTTTTTATTGTTGTCAGTGTTTCTCGAAAGGAATAACTAATTACTGAATTGTCCCCGGTTGTCGTTCAAATCTCCTTCTCCCTGTTTCCCAGAGCTCCCAGTCAGCTATATACCTACTGTTTCCCTCCGTTGCTCTCTTTTCCACGGATCCTTATTTAATTAAGACAACTGGAAGAAAAAAAGTTTCCGTGGAGCCGTGCCGCAATCGTTTTTATCATTATACGCGAAGCGGCTAGAACGCTTGCACCGTTAGCAACCGCAAAACTTTTCTTTAATGTCAACCGAAGAGAGGTACGTTTGAAAACCAAATTAGTGCGGTTATTCTTTTTGTGGTCGCTTTATTTTTTCGTATTCTAGGGGGTAGTAGATCACGTTCGGTTAAATTGGCATTGAATTATAGTCTAAGAAGAACTCTATTGCACTGTTGAGTAAAATTGAATTAACTTCTTTAGTCGTTTTTTGATTAGAGAAATTAGGAAGTGAATGAATACAACAAAATTAAATTAGGAATTAATTAAGTGCTTTGCAATTAACTATGGCAGCATACAACTACGCACAACTAACGTTACATACATATGTAATTACTGTAGTTCTAGTAATAAAAAGCTCCTTCTGGTGTTAATGGTGCACATGAATTATTGTAGAAATTTGACCTAAAATTCATATCTTGGGCGGTTGGACACTTGGAATTTGCATGGTTTGAAATAGTTTGCAAGTTGGTCATGAAATGATTAATTTAGTCTATAAACATTTGTAGTCCCTTAAGTATCTGTTTCAGAAGACGATGCAGATTATTCTGTTATGGTTACGACCGAAATGGGTTCTGGGAGAGAATAGTTGCTGCTATTTCTTTACTCCGAGACAGTATGGACCAATGACAATATTTAAAGTTGGACAATATTGAGCAATTAGTAGGCAGTACCGCAACAACGGACTATAAGGTCTTCTGGAGTAATATGAAGGATTTTGTACTGACTACGGAAGCGTTTGTATCATAACGGTGACAATTGGTTTACTTATTATCAATGCTAAAAATTTAGCCTATTCTATTTGCTGCTGTGCCTAAATGATATGAATGATATAAAAAACTGTTTTTTTTCTACAAACACCATTAAAAGTTGACATTTTGACTTCACTTAAAAATGCGATTTTATAACGTAGCCTGTTAAAAACAGGCCACTTTTAACACTAGTGTTAAAAGTTTAAAGGATTGTTTGTCAAAAATGACAAGAGAAAATTCCGTACATATCAAATGATTTTTATTACAATGATAATTACGTATTCGTTTTTAGATTTTGAGGATAACAAATCTAATGTCGCTTTATCAGTGGCTTTAATTATTGCACTCGGTATTACTTCAGTTTCTTTATTAATACACGAACGTCTTTTGTACAAATTGTGACAAATTAATTTGACGTAATTTAACGGTTGCGTGCAGTTGTGTCAAAACGTATTCATGAGCTGTCAGATTTGGTCAGTGGAGTTTCATTATATTTTATAATAAAAATTGTGTTTGTAGAAAAAATATTGTACGATACATGTGTTAAAAATGCTAATTTATTTCACTCGTAAATACCGACTCGCGATATGTTGAAAGCTATTAGCATGGGTTTCAGGTATTGCTCATATTAGTTTGGGGATGGTGTTCAAAACTACTATCCTACTATACTACTCTTCAAAACAAATTAAAATTGCAAATATAACCGTGCCTACTAAAGCTGCTATTGCTCCAATGAATGAGCTAGTTTGTTGGTCTTGCTTTTTTTCTTTTTAGAAAAAGTAAAGCCCATCACAAAATCTATTAATATTGAAAGAAATCTTTTAGTAGTCACAGCAAATTGATATTTAAGTTGGATTGTATTTAAAGGTCTGCGTATACAGCAATCATTGCATGGTGCTGTTGAGGCTGATCAACCGTGCTTTCCCTGTCTTCTCTTAATAGTTTTCGCTAACGCTCGTGTCGCAAATTTTTACTCGTGAAATAAAATCGCAGTTTTAACACTTGTATTGTAAACAACTATTATCAGTTTTACCAAATCATTTGTAATACTTGCAACTACACAACTTACTATGCTGTGTACATACATACATAAGTATGTAGTTTACAAAACGAAGTATAGATGGTTCATCGATGTTTTCTTCGAATGCGAAGTCGTAACAGTAATAACTACAGCAACCAGATTTTAGTATTTTATTCCAACGTGTATGTAGCATAAAGTATTTAATATCTCAGCTCCAAAATGGTGAACAAATGTGTCAAACTAATAGTTACAAATCTAGTGCGTACTTTCACGGTACCAGACATACTTATATTTCTTACAAAGATAATTGGACTTGCAGAGGCCTCCACGGAATCATTACTTGACACCATTTCTGTAAACAAAATTTACTCCTTCAAGTTAACACGTGCGGATGTCGTAGACACTATCGACGCGATGTGTCTTTGGCGGCTCTTCGCACCGGTAGTTAATTTTTACTTCTCTGGATCATAAATCTTAAATTATTTAGATTGGTCGCATTCTCGTAATTCAGAACGCGAAGTGTCTCAATGTAATGACCTGAAATCAGTTTATAAATAACTCAAACAGAAATAGTATTGATTTGCAATAATAGCGCCCTCTTTAAAAAACAAGGACAAAGGTCATTACGTCTCCACATAAATTATACTTCGACCCCGCTATACAAGGACAACCAACTCGTCCCTTTTCTCTCCTATTGTCGTATTGTTATCACTGCGTTCACTTTCGTCCGGAGATGATCGTTTCAAATCTAATTACAAAAAATAAATCGCTGCGCACCGTCGACGTTGCTTTTCATTACGTCGCGACCGCGTCCCAGGGATCCGCGAGGGATACTCGCCAGTTCATCCCTCCCAGCCATCGACTGTATGGATCTGTGGGAATCACGGTGAGCCTAGTGGCAGCGCAAATGAATCATTGCGTCGGGATTTCGAAGGCCACGCGACCGAAGAGCAATCGACGCCGTTAGGTCGCGTGCACGTTTCAAGGTACCTTCCCCCGATTAGCGAGAAGCTGCCGGCGTCCGGACGGTGACATCGATCAACGGTAAAGTGGAGATAACGAAGCTTCTCTACGTACTGCGTTCGAGCGTTGTATACGTGGATGGACGTAGGTTACGATTCGTCACACACAGACACACACCAGCCAGGAGAGGAGCCGATGCTATTTATTTCTCGTAATTCGGCGTCGAGTGAGGGATGAATAAGTGCGTATAACTAATGTCTGATGCGGGAATGAAGGATCGAAGGTGTGTATGTGCGGAATGAACAGAGCGTGATAAATGTGATAGTATTAATTAAAAATGATGTTTGGGCGTGTGTCGGTTATATTTTTTAAGGGATTATTCTAATCGAAATCGTATTATTTTTATTAAATCAGTTGAAGCAAAGAATGTCTAATGTCATTAATAATGATAGATTTATTAAAAAATATATTAAAATACAATTCGAAACAATTAGAAACATTATTAGCGTCAATTCTAATTATTACAGAAGTTATACAACTGTTTGTCTGGAAACACTCTACAACGGAAAGCTAATGTTCACAGGAAGACCCCAATACGGTTGTAGGTGTCTGCTTGATCGATAAGGTACATTATGGAGCCCGCTTTCAAGATGAGCTATGGTTCTATACAATGGTGTCAATTATCCCGAATTCATTTATCAGAAATAAATTCGGAGAAGTCAACGGATAATGCAGAAAAATTGCTAAACTACATGAACTGCAATAAAAGGTTTTCGTAAAGATTACATTGATTAGAGAGATTCGTGCAGACATACTTTTAAGGATAACTGTATACTTACGCTACCGGCAGTATATGTATTCGAATGTGCGTGTTTCGGGAAAAAACATTATTGGGAACTACTTTCTCAATATGAAGGGACTCATACGTATGATACCCGCGAATGTGTAAGAACAACTTTTCGGGTGCCGCAAACGTATACAACTGTGCATAAAAGTGCGGTAACACAAATCCTAAGAATATATAACACCTTACCCAGTAAGTTGAAGATGTGGGAACTGAAATCCTTCAAAAAACAATTAAAAGAACGCCTAGTGCAACAGTGCCTATATAGCGTCAGCGAGTTTTTCAATATGAATTTCAGTTAATTTTTAAAAAACATACAAATTGTTTCATTTTATTAATACTATGAGTATTCTTTTTTTTGACGTATTTCATACTGTTTGTATAATGAAATAAATGGGCTATTATTATTGATTAGCTTGTAATTATGGCCCGAATATACAGAAAAATGGCTACAAGACAAAGCTAGAATTTAAAAATCGTAATGCATTTGATGGATTAGCGGAAAACATAATAAGGATGGGACAAGACAAAGAAATTCTTATAGCATATGCAATAATGTAATGACGTACCTATTAATAATAATAATAATAATAATAATATTTATTTAATCCAAAGGACCACATAGTACATAAAAATTGTACAGTAGGTATAGGATAAGTCAGTTACTACTAATTATGAATACGAAAACTTATCTAAGGAGAAAAAAGAAACAATTATAATAACAATTTTAAAGATATGTACTTAGAAAAGTACGTACATATACATATACATATACTTAAATACATGTAAGCAGCTTGGCTCAACTAGCAAAAATATTCATCTATGCAATAAAAACTTTTTTCAAGTAGGTAGCTTTTTAACGTTCGAGCAAATATTTTGTCATTTCTAATGTTCTTGATCTTCGAATCTAATTTATTAAAAAGTTTGATACCAATGTATACGGGATTATTCTCATAGGTGCTGAGACTGTGTTTAGGTATAACGAAGTTACTGGCCTCCCTTGTGAAATAACTGTGAAAATCATTATTCCGCACAAGTTCGGATTCCATAGATTTCACTAAAAGCAAAACTTCGTAAATAAAAATAGAAGGGAGTGGAAGCAGATCAAGCTGTTTAAAAAGATTCCGGCAAGAACTTCGTCGCGGAACACCCAACATAGAGCGAATAGCTCTTTTTTGTAATTTAAATACTCTAGTACTAACATAACTAGAACCCCAGTACAGGATACCATATCTAATTCGAGACTCAAAACATGCATAGTAATAATTCTTGACCACTTCCAACGAAGTCAATTCAGTAAGTCTGTATAAAACGTAGCAAGCTTGGGACAATTTAGTACAGAGCATATCCACGTGACTGTGCCAGCTCAGATCACTCCCAATACACAGGCCCAAGAATCTAGTGTTCTCAACTTGTTGGATGGAATGACCATCAACCCGTAAAAGGTGACAAGACTCGGTTACTTTCCTTCGGGGCGTGAAATTAATAAAGACAGTTTTATTGGTGTTCACCTCTAGTCCATTGTTGTTAAACCAGTCAATGAACTTGTCAAGAACAGACTGCATAGACATCCTTAAGCTAGAACTGTCAGCGTGTGCTGCTCCATAACTGATGTCGTCGGCATACATCACAAGATTATTACTATCAATGACGTGAGGAAGATCATTTATAAAAAGTATGAATAGAAGCGGCCCTAAGATTGAACCCTGCGGGACTCCGGTTTTTATTGGTTGTTCACACGAAGTTTTGTTATTTAGTACCACTACCTGCTTTCTATTTGAAAGGTATGACGTTAGCCAGTCGTGTATAACACCTCTTAACCCAATACCCTCTATCTTCATCAGTAACCTATTGTGACTAACAAGATCGAAGGCCTTAGAGAGATCCATAAATAAGCCCATGCATTTCTTATTATCGTTTATGAACTCATAAATTTTTGTCATGAAGGAAACTAGTGCTGTAGGAGTGGACTTTCCCTTTATGAAACCGTGTTGAGCGCTATGCAGAATATTATTTATCTCCAAAAACGTAAATATTTTGTCAAATACTATCTTTTCCAGGATTTTGGCAACATTACTTAGTATCGAGATTGGCCTATAACTGGTGACTTGTTTAGGATTACCTTTTTTTAAAATTGGAACGACTTTCGCTGTTTTGAGCACATCCGGGAAAATTCCTACTTCCAGTGACCAGTTCATGATACTCGCTAGGGGGTATTTTATAATGTGTGCACATCTCTTGAGCAGATCAACTCTTATACCATCTACACCCACAGAGGTTGATGACTTCAGACCGCAGAGAACAGAGTAGACTAAATCCGCACTGACAGAGTCTACAAACATAGTAGGGATGTTGCGATGGGTTGCAAAATTGTCCTTGACGTTGGTACATGTTGAGGTGTTGCAGATATTGACAAAGTACTCATTGAAGTAGTTGACAATTTCCACAGGATCATTTGTTGTAGATTCTTGGTAGGAAATTTCATTTGGTGATGTTTTGGTCTTATTACTAGTTAAGTCAGTGATAATTTTCCATGCTGTTTTAGATTTGTTGGTCGAACCAGTCAAACGATCATGGTACAGTTCTTTTGCCGCAGAGATAACTCTCTTATATATACGTTTGTATTGCCTGTAGAAATCAAAGTCTTGTTGTGTCTGGGAGGTAACTGCTTGTCTGTAGATATTTTTTAAATTATATATATTACTATACTACTACTATATATTACGTCTATTAACAATGTGTGTGTTACTTTTGTTTTTCCGAAAAGAAGAAAAGAAGTGTCTATGTAGAACCTTAGTGTGTCTGTAAATATAATGAAAGCATCGTTCACAGAGGAGGCAGACATTACGCTTAGCCATGTTTCACTGCTAAGTCTATGGCAGAACAAGTTATAACCATCATCATCATATCACCATCAGAAGTAGTCGTATGCATTGGTATCAATTCTTTCGGCGTTATCTAGTGTAAATATATTGATGGAAGTAACAATACCACAATGGTCAGAGAGACGGTTTGGGCTTACACTGATACGTTTATTAATCTTGTTATTACTACAAACATAATCAATACAAGTCGAACTATTAGTTACTATTCTAGTGGGTTCGTTAATCATAATATGTACATGAAACAAGTAAGGAGGTCAACTAATTTCGATTTGTTATCTGAAGGTACTAAGAAATTGATATTGAAGTCGCCACAAATAACTAAATCAGTCTTACAACCTTTACATAAAATATGCAGTACATCATACAGTTTATTTAGAAGAACATTGATGTCACCGTCGGGCGGCCTGTAGATGTTTAAAATTTTTAGTATCGTATAATTACATGTATATTGAACTCCGCACATTTCGATGTGTTTTTCAGTACAATATTTTGATAAAAAAGTAATGGGGTCTAATTTGGATTGAATCGAGTTTTTTACTAAAAATGACGGTTCCGCCATTTTTAAAGGTCTTGCGGCAATATTGTAAAAAAAAAATATTGTAAAACAGACAAATATAATAGTGATATAATGTATGGAGATATTTCCGGTTTGGAATTTTCTATTTCCGTTTAGAACAAAAACATTTTGGAACCGGAATAAGTAAGTATATTTATCAGTTTTTAGCAAATGAACAGCTCTGGCTATATTTGAAGACAAAGCCCGACTTCTAGGTGCGATCATGGCGGGAAAATATTCAAAATTACAAACATTTAAACGGCACAGAAGTAATTTTTACAATTACTACAATATATTTACTGAATCTTCTACTCTTCATACTTTGATTTGCACTATTCATCTATGTTCAGACAATATAATAGATATGTCATTGATCGAACGAAAGTGCAAGTAAATTTTTCACTTAGGGGCGCCTTCATGGGCCAGAAAGCAATGCAGTGTGCGAGAACATCCTGTACGGAAAGATTCGACAGCTTAACCATCAGCGTCATTTTGATCAATGATACACGGTCACACGTCATCGATGTAGATGCATTGATGGGAAATCACCATTTCCTGGAAACTTACATTGTCCGTTCTACGTTACAATAGTTACTTTCGCTCTATTACAGAGAAGTTTCAATAAATGAGAAATTTTGAATGCACATTACATTCGTTCTATTATAGAACATAAAATAAGCATCTTTCATGTTGCAAGTGTGACTATACATTCTTCTGCTTTTAGAAAGAAAACCAAAGGCAATAATCCTAATATCATGCTCAATCTGTCCTACCTTCAGACCAGATGAAAACATAAATAAGGTATGGTATTTAATACATATTATGTCTAAATGTAATGCCAACTGTATAAATGCATATACATATATACACTCTACAGTTTCACATGAACTATTGAACAGAATATAAAGTTTTTCTTAAAATATCCTGCAAACTTTGTATTAAAGGCAAAGCTCCATTGCAAAGAAAAGTTAACAGAAGTGAAAATAACAATGAAAAAACATATTACAGTTTTTATAGAAAGTATTTATAATAATGATAACTTACAACAGCGAACTTCTATCCACTTACAGAAAAATAGTTAAACAAAATAAAAACATTATAATTTTTTAATTTTTGATAAACTTAGTAATGAGATATTGGATCCTTTATTCAAAACAATTTCAAAAATCCGGTTCTTCATACTATCTATTAACTTCGTCGATGTTGAAGCAGGAATCTCATTCCAACATCTCGTTATGGCAGATTTCCGTTCTTTAATGTTTTATAATTGGCGTATACCTCCCTAGCCAATATTCCCCAAAGATTTTCAATTGGGTTCCAATTTATTTTTGTTTTTACATCTCCGCTTAAAAGTTTACTTCTCGGCTTTGTTATTAACTGATATCTATACTTTAATATTATATATATTTGGCAATGAATAACCTTTTAAAGTGTTCAGAAGCGCTTTTGCACTGGCAGGCAATTCCTAACTTCATACAATGTTTGTCTAGCACTGTGGAACTATATAATTTCGCTCGTATTTATACGTTTATATCACAGGTAATTCCCCTAGTTATCTAAGAAGTGTGATATTTACAAAATAATATTTCTGCCGTTTCATTATGTTCAAAAATAAAATTTTAGGTAATTCCCAACTATTATATATATAAGGCTTTACATTGCTGGTGGAATTGTAGCCGCTCGTAGAGCTCTTCGGACCATTTTAGTATGCTTTGTGGTTGGTCAGTCCACTATCCTTCTTACTTCACCTCCCACAATTTTGTATTTCTTTTTACCTCTTGGGTTATTCTTCTCCATTGTTTTCGATCCTTCGTCTTCTCCCTCCATTCCGTAACCCCCATAGTCCTAATACTCTCAACAATTTGGTCTTCCTACCTTGTTCTGGGCCTTCCTTTTTACCTGTTCTCTGCAGGTTTCCATGAAGTGATTTTTTTTATCATTGGTTGTTCGTCTTGCCTGCTTATATGTCCGTACCATTTCAACTGCTGCGATGTTATCCGTCTAACTATATCTTCCCCTTTTAGGATTTCTTCGATCTCCGCGTTTGTTAACCTTCTATAGTCCCCGTTGTTTACCTTTCTTCCTCCATATATTTTCTTTGTCATATTCCTTTGAAATCTTCTTAATTTATTTTCCTCTTTTCGGGTTATGCATATGGTTTCAGCTGCATACGTTGCTACCGGTCTTATTACATTTTTATATCCTTTGAGTTTTGTTCTTCTACTGATTCTTTTATTTATCATAAGCATCTTCTAACCCTTGATTTTTATATGGTGAACTTTTTGAAGTGATATACATATATAGCACGAGACGGAGATTATTTAATCAAAAAAGTTATTAGGACTACATACACCAACTTGATCACCAAACAATGTTCAATGTTTGAGATTTACAAGATTGCTGTGGAAATTTACGATGCCGTAATAAATGTCAATTTTCAATGTTCATTTATCATCATTAATAGACCATATTAATAATTTAAGCACAGACATGCATTTACAAATCCATGGCTGCCCAGGATGTAAAGACTTATCGAATGCTTGTTAAAAATTATACGTGTTTTGGTGAGTTTACTTTATTTCAAAGACGCAAAAGCTGTATAAGGTTGTGACGACGACAATAGAGGTATTTGAATACTTCGCGGGTATATCGACTACAGATAAATCCTGGACATTTGACCCGTAGGCAAAGCCTACAGTGGGCGGCAGAGGGCGGGGAGCGCCCAACGAAAGCAAGGAAGTCAAAATCCCGGCTGAAGACAATGCTGATCATTTCTTGGAGTGGCTGCGATACCGTGGTGTCCGTAAACGACTCCAACTGATCGCAAACAGCTGGCTCTTGTACCACGACTCATTCCTCCTTGATTGTGAGTGAATATTTGGCGAAGAAAAATATTCCAACGTTACCGCGTCCTACCTACAGCACCGATGTGCCCCCTGTAACTTTTTCTTATTTCCTAAAATGAAGAGTAACTCAAAGGAACCCACCATGGCAGCTGAGAGACCTTCAAGGAGGCTGCCACTGTCCTCTTGAAAGGCCTAACTTCAGAAGGCTATCAAGGCTCCTTGCAATCATGGGAGAAACGTTAGAAGCGTTGTTCTCAGCTAGGAGGGGACTACTGTGAAGGCCATAATTGCCATACGTCGCACATGTATGCACTAAGCAGTTTAACATCTAAACTCTGAAATTCAACAGCCGACAATAGAATATCATTAATGACACCGGTTTTGTTGGTTTCAGTAAACAAATACGGTCTTAGTAAGAAAAAAACGAAGCACCGTATATTTCAGCATCCACTGTACTTTTAATAGTGTACCCGTGATGGTTCGCTTGTAATGGATCGAGTTCCAGCTATGAGAAAAACGACAATATGTTATCGCGAGCGCGGGCCTCCGATGTCAATGTCGAAATAATGACGATTATATAGGAAAAGTAATTTTCTCCTTCATTTGCATACTTGATGAAAATCTCATAGCGCTAGCAGTATACACGACACGTTTTACGTCGAACCCTATAGTCAGCCGGCTTGTAGCGCTGCAAAGCTGGTATATTGTACGTTTGATATTTAACCGATAATCGCGGTCACAAAGGGTCCGTCGTTTAATACACAAATAAACGCCTCCGCCTTGTTTTATTACGCCAAGAGAAAAAGCCCGTGGAGTATTATAGTACGTATACGTGCATGGATCAATTGTGTCCTTGATCCACGTGACGATCAATATTTTCTGTTTAGTACAATTTTTCTTGGTATTCATATTGTTAGAAAATTTGGTTTGATTTAGAGCTTTCAAGTACATATGTTTTAGCTTAGATACGAACCTTTTGTGAAAGCGCAAAAGCTTATAGGGTTGTTTCAACTAGTTAATCAATTTACCTGCAAAAATTTTACTACAAATTGACAATAAGTATACCAAGTATCTTTCTATAGAATTCGCAAAGACGTCATAATCTACCACACTAAAAGAAGCAAACAAGGTAAAGCTGTTCTAATGGTACTGTGGTATAGTTTAGGTCCATGCACATACATACATAAGTATGTATGAGTGCACAGGGTTCGGAAAAATGATCTCACACATTTCAATCTATAATAACAACGTCATTGTAAATGCTATTTAGATTCTATTTTTATTAAGTGAAAAAGTATGCTATGCCATTTGTTTTTATTACTTTTTTGAAAATTACAGAATTTTTTTTTCAATACACATGCGAAGCTGATTTTTGAAAGTTTCCATTACTCGAGCAGTAATCTGAAGCGATATTCCTCTAAACTCTTCGCGTATTACTAATTTTAATTCGTCAATGGTTCGGGGATGGTGTTGAAAACCTTTCGCTTTTGGATAACTCCAAAGCAAAAATTCGCAATGGGCAAGATCGTGTGAACGCGCAGGTCACCCAGCGTCTTCACGTAATGATATCGTGTCCTGCAAATATTTCCGAATATAATGAGAATTCCAAAATATTCTCTCTTAAAAAATAGGGGCTCCAAACGCTAACGATCCAACAGTAGACCAAATGGTAACACGTGGGGTGTGAAGTGGCGTTTAATGAAGCTGTCGCGGATTTTATGATGCCCAGTAGCGAAAATTCTGCTTCTTCACATGACCAGATAAATGGAAATGAGGTTGGTCACTCGTTATTAAAAGATTGTTGTAACATACTTTGCGATTTTCCCAGTCCCATTCACTAAATTCTTGCACGATCATCATTTTGTATGGGTGGAACTTCAGATTGGTATGTAAAATTCTCACAGAACGATATAACAAACGCAAAGCAGCGGCATGTTTAACAGCTGAACCGCTAGAAGATCGTTCAACTGCTTTATTTTCCTTTTAAGACTAAATTTGTGGCTCTAAAATTTGAAACCCACAACAGTACTGTTTTGCAATCTGAAACCGGAGCATATATACCAAGCGCGAAGTGAGTACCAAAAGTGCTTTATGTCGTAATCACAGATTCCTTATTTTTCATAAATGTTTCGACAACGTAAGCACAATTCATGACGAGAACTGAAGTGACTGGCGCGAGCTACCAACCGGCTACGTCACCCTCTCTTTAGTGATTCGGGCACAATGGCGGTGCAAAATGTGGGGGATCATTCTCTATATGCTTTAAGAGGCCTGAAAAAGTATATCAATTCTAATCAAAAGGAAGAGTTGTATTACCAAGCATACAATCAAAGAAATTTTTATGTTGCTCCATAAGTATCATTTAGTTGTTGAATGTAGGCTTAACGACCATAATACATAGTAAATATGTATTCCGGGTGTTGTCGCGTAACTGCTTTTTGACTTGACGGCTTTGCTGATCATGCTGTCTGCTTCTTCAGTCTTCAGTCTTTAGAAAACTTCTGAAGAAGCTCTACTATTATTTAGTTATTCTAGAAAAAATATTAAAAAAAAATATTTTACATACATTGTAAGCAATAACAGATTATGAATATACTAGTTGCAGTATTATTAGGCGGGTGAAACATTTAACATGGGCGCGTAAGGAATTCGTTGATCGATGCGACAACAAGCCCCATATTTTTTACAAATTTCGCACAACAGAGATATGTATATATCGAACTACATATAAAGATTCTCCAACGTCAAGTTTTGTAATTACCTAGATAACATCGGATATAATAACGTACGTAATTACTGTTATCATTACAATACTTTTGCTGCTCTATTTGCAATTGCCATTATATTTCTCGTCACGTATATCTCCGGTCGCTTTCTGAGCAGTTGCTAATAGTTGTCCGGGTCATTAGTGTGCCCCCGGCTTCGGGGAGAAATGCCGGGGTGCAGATATCGTTATTTATCTTAAGAGTGCCTTGCTACTTTGACCGCAACTCCCGGTGATCTGTGTGGTCCACTAACGGATGTCCTTCCTTCTCCTCAAACTCCCTTGTCTTCGTACCGCACCGTACTCCGCCGCAGCCTTACAGTAGTTACTTCCCAAAGTCAACTCTGTGTTTGTGCGCTTCGACAAGTTCCCGCAACCGGATCTTGATATGAGGGATGAAGGGTTGTTCTTGGTTTCATCAATTTCGAGACCCCTTCGTCTTATCTTCTGTTGTCTTACGGGCGCAGAATAGCCACTGATTCCACCCGCTGGGTGTTCCTTAAACAAGAGATTATGTACCTCGTGTTGTCGTACCGATGTCAAGCCGATTGCCGTCAACAATAAGAAACTCAAGGTGACCAACACACATGCGTTAATAGAATTCTGAAGTTTTGCTGTTTAAAATAAATTCATGTTTTGGCGTCGCAAAACACTTTATTACTAATTATATTATGGAAATAGAATATTTTACTTAAAATTAGTAAATGTTGTGCTTAGTATGCATACACTTGCTTACTGTTTTTTAAAGCCAAGATGATTTGTGATTAGATATATGAGGGGTCTAGTTTCAAACTGTACAATCTACAAATGATCACATTTTACAGAAAACGCAAAAAACGTTGGTAAGTCAGAAGATACTTTTTTCGAGTTTCTTTACTTATCTATTATACACCATCAGTTGTCTACTTTTTTGCCGAATTTTACACAAGTGGAATGCATACTTATCAAAGTATTCAAGATATTTTTTTGGGGATTGTACATTTTGAAAATTACGTTTGGAGCTTGTACGCTTTGTAATTCACACACATTATTACACGGTTTGGTTTAATGTTTTTTTTTTATTGGAAACTTTATAAAAATGAAAGGTTATACTTTATAGTAGTAAAAATAGTTTTTTTTGTTAAATAAAATTAAAATAAATTCAAAAAACAAAAGTAACACGTTATTGTGCACTTCATTTCACACTAACATACATTGGGAGCTTCTTCAAAGTTTTGGCATAGTCTTTCAACTTCAGCAGGATTTTCCTCAGCCTGTTCTGTGGCTTCTTTTAGCACACACTTATAACATTTCAGATCTGGGTCGTCTTTCAAGTCAACTCCATAATGTGCAAGAATCAGTTCATGCACATCCTTCTTCTTTTTTGATTGATAACGTTCTCTTTATGGCTGCTTTCAGACCCTATAAACCTTTTCCTTTTTTGCTGACAGATTTCACACTTCCTCTGTCCGAGTTATATGCTAGTTCGCCACGAACCACTGTAGTACCATTCTTACTTTTCCTTATAATCATTCTTTTGGCTTGTGAGAAAGCAAAATACCAGTTTGCAGGAATTTTTATTATTCTCCTAATTTCTACCTAACTAATAACTAATAGTAATTACAACAGTGAAGTTCTGCCATTTGCCAAGAATTACTTGTCGGGTACTTTAGGCCAGACCTGGTTTTTCTCACAATCGAAGGAAAAAATTTGCACTCCATTCTCATTTTCCCTAAGGAGTTTTAAGTATGCTTGTGCTCTCATTCTGTGAACTTTTTTCTCTGCCTCTAAGTTCCCTTTCAACTTTTCATCATTGCAACTATAAGCACGTTGAATAGACATCTGTGCGAGGAGATCTGAATCCCAGATTGTAGCAGGTATCGAGAGTGTTCCTAAAATATCGTTCTTTCACTGGCGTACTAGTATTTTCAATAGGTATAAGCGTTCAGAAGGACCTACAGTAATGCGATTCCATCACCGATTTCTTTTTGTTACTGTACGTCTCCATCTTTCTGTCCCATCCTCGATTTTCCTTAGCTGGTAGAAACGTTCGTACAAAATTGTTAATAATCATATTGATTCTTCTTCGGGTTATTCCCAATATTCCTATGAAGGCATTTTTGCAAGGAGTCTTGAAGTCTCTGAAGGCGGGATATACAAAACTTTTTTTGGAATAATTACTTATTATGTTTTCAATTTTTTGGTCTATAACGCATTACTTTTTCTGCTTTGTAGAACTGCAAAATAAAATTATCTTGCACAAGTTTTTTCTTATCCGAGTAAAACTTGTCCTGAAATGTTCGTATCTCGAGCATAGTAAGTGAAGCACACTGAAAACCTTTGGTTTTATGCCCACAAGTTGGATAAACGAAAAGGTAATGCAAACTGTATCTAAATAAGAATACTTTGAGTAATAGATCCATATAAAAATTGTCATAGTTTACTAACCTCAACTTTTTTTCCTTTGCTGTTTTTCATTTTAAAGGGTTTGATTTTCTTTTTCGTGCTTTCTTATCTCCAACAGGAACTACGTTAACCTCCATTACGCAATTTATAAATAAAGTCGTAACACAAAGCACAAAACTCTTTACTCGCAGCAGATAATAACAAAACAGTAATCAACTCATGCCATACACAATCACAACCACGCGAACTGTGAGTGGGATTGGGATGGAGATTGTGCGGTTTGAACTAATATTTTAGTAGAGATTGTACGGTTTAAAACTAAGCTTCTTCTTCTACCTTGAAAAATCATTGAATTATGTAGGTTTGCTACAGATTGACGCTATATTCAAATGGAACGACAAAAATGACACCAGAAACCGCGCTAAACCCAAATGATTAAAGAATGGAGTTTCTACAGTTTGAAACTAGACCCCTCATAAGTATGTATGTTAGGGTTGGTATTTTGTAGACCAATAGCTATATAAATTGAATTTAAATAATAACTTCAATAGAGTTAGATCAAATTGGCCTCCTTCTCCAAAAAAACATTGTAAGAGTAGAAAAAATGTATACCTGAATATGCCAGAAATTTAGTAGAAACAAGCCTAAATCCGTTGCCTCAGCAAAAGAAATAATGGCCAGCCAAATATTTATTATATGTACATATACATTTTGACGTTTTTTATAGATGCAAAATTTAAACTTCGACTTAAATTTCGCATAACTTTGATTCTTCTATTAGAAATAAATAAGTTACATTTTCAATAAATCTTTTATGTCATCGTATATAACGGTTCTTACATTTTAAAATCAACGAATCAAATCATGAAACCACGACTTGTTTTAGTAGAAAATCTTTGCGGATGGTATGAGTCTTAGTAACGGTGGGTGGTGAGGTGGACTGCGAAAGAGGAGACGCACTTCCGTCTATATCTCCGCTGTGCACGGACTCTAATGCAGTTCTTTTCCATGGCCATTCTTCATCGCCTTTTGTTCGGTCGAGGTGATAATGACACGGCACCAGTATATCCGGCCAACTTCGCGCGCCAATGTTGTTTTCAGAAGCTCTCTCACTCTCAGGGTGGACCGGACTGTCCAGTCGTTGATTTAATATAATAGGTGGTACAATGTGACTGAGGATATAGTCTGTATGGAGGTAACTCGGACGGGAGCTTTGGATCGCACTTATGTGGCGCCTCCAGCACTTCTATTGTTATGTTACGGCTGACGCCGAAGCCAACTGCGGGATTACATTATATATATATATATGTATATGGAATAGTGATATTTACGCGAATTTCTACCTTTAATAGATTTTTTGAATGTGACAGGAATAAACTGGTATATAGAAATGACGAAGAAAGATATAATTGAATAATTGAAAACTACTACTTGTACCAAGCAAGTTAAAAAAAGAGAAATTCCATCAGGACGTAGCAGAAATAAAGCAGATTTGGCAGCAAAGTACCAATACATACATGCTGTAACTGGTGAGAAAAAGAAATCTAACTAAAATATTTACACAACATATTTAGTCAATGTGCCCAATTAATAATTAATCTTGAATTGACTCATGATAGATATGTATGTATGTATGTGTATATAATTATTGGTCACATTTCTTGATATCAAGTTTACACACTTAATTACAGAAGTTGCAAAAATATTGATCAGACTTCCGTCCTTAACCTCTTTAGAGGACCTATCAAGTTTACTTTATTATCGTTGCAGCTTAATTAGTTTCTACAACTGCAGTCGACGGTGACAGAAAACTTTTACAATTTCTGTTTTGTTGTGTACCGTTCTGCTTATGTAATTTCTACTTACGCTAAGATAATCTCAATCTCACTACTTAGTTTAACTGCGACAATAAATTTGATCTGGATCGGTTCTACATTGCTCCTGAGTTGTTAGCTTTTAATCCAAAACGGTGGCAAAGTTCTTATTTATTTCGTATTGTACAAACAAGATAATATCACTTCCTAACTTCGTATGTTGTATTGCCAGTAAATGCAGCTATACTCGTAACAGTTTTAATTTTACTTTTCGTACTGCTCTGTACATTTACATAGGTATTTTTAATACCCGCCTTTTACCTAAACGCTATGTTTGCAAAACTTTTTGTCGGCTTTGTAACGGTGGCGACGATGAAACTTACATAATACCCGTCTGGGCACAGGATATGAAGTCAGGTTATTGAAATGTTAGCCTCATGTTAATGAAAGAAGCAGGTTTTAAGCCAACCTCGCCAAGCCCGTCCCTCTGCATCGCAAACAAAGCCGTGGTCAAATGAGTTTTTGAAACACGCCCACAGAAAACATGTCTTCTTCATGATCTTCGACGTTGCCAACAAACGAAGCGTCGTTATTAAATTTCGTAAATCCGCGCTAACCGAAAGTGTTTGTCAAATCTTCCTAGAGAGATGTTAATATTACGAGGGAGCAAAGGACTATTTGAGGTCAGGGTGATATTGAAGAGATCAACTAGATTATTCACTTTTCTGAATAAGGTGCGAAATATATGTTTAGTTAGAACACTTGTATTAAAAAAAATATTAGTAAAATTATATCACGTCACTTTTAGTTAAGGACTGAGGGTAATTGTAATCGAACATAAAGTTTTAGTGTATGCTGAACGAAACAAATACGAATTAATTAATTAATTAATATCTGCATGCAGTTGAAAAGCATGGCTTTCAGTATGTCTATATTTTGTGTCCATATTATATTAATATCACCTTTTTTTCACACTTATATTTTTTCACGTTAGAATATCCCTTTTTCGCTATCCTGTATGACTTTTACGCGCCATTCAAGTGTTCATGCAGTTTAATTATAACTACTAACGGACATGATAAAATTTGTTCTGCTCTTTAGGTTACCTATTAATAATGAAAATTAGACGCTAATAATTATAGAAACCGCGACAAAACAATTCAGTTCATCCCTTTTAACGCACGTGGTCTGATTCACTGCAGAACTCGAGCTTCCAGTGATATCATCCAGTCAGATGAATACCCTAATACAGGGTGTCCGCGATATACAAAGCATGCTTTTAAGGGATGATAGCTACAACGATTTAGAAACAAAAACATACAATACACCTTGGGTGTATCTGTAAGCGTAAACGAGAAAAAAAATATTTCTAAAAAACCTTATTTGGTCAAACTTTACAAGAAAACTCATCCATATTGCTTCTTAAATAACCAAAAAACCATATCAAAAATTTTGGGTTGAGAATAACTGAAAACAACGATGAAAACGAATTATTTAATATTTTAAAATTGAGTCGTGGTGTCATTTCTCTTCCACCATACTGTACACGTATTCAATAGAAACGCATATGTAAGCCAAGCATCATCTGCTTATACGACCTCGAACTTGTATCGTACGAAGTCAATGGCCATACGTTTTAAAATAAAGGTACCTTTACGTTTTTTTAATAATGTTATGACAATAAAATCGATGTTATGTGTTATGTTGAAGTTACAGTCAAAAGGGCGTATTTAATAGCAGCCTCCGATCGGTAAATGAAAATTTAAGTTGAGGGAAAGTCGCATTGAATGAAAACAATGTAATTATCGCAATTATTTATGGCGCTTTAAGCTCTTTCGTAAAGGCTACTACCAAATTGAGTTCTCTCTTTTATTTGTGATAAATTGGTGGTCCTAAAAAGGACTTTTTTGAGAGACAGGAGAAAATGTATTACAGGAAAGGCTTGATGTGTTGCCCATTTTCAAGAACACACGCCTGTAATCGTCGGGTAAATCTTGCACTGATCAGCTGCCGGTGTACAGTATGCGTCGAAGTTTGTGAGATGAGAAATAATTTTTTTTCTCGTTTACGCTTACAGATAGACCCAAGGTGTATTATATGTTTTTGTTTCTAAATCGTTGTAGCTATCATCCCTTAAAAGCATGCTTTGTATATCGCGTACAGCCTGTATATTCGTTTTACATATTTCACATTACATACATATGTATCTATGCACATATGTATATGATGCGGTCATTTTAAACTAGTCATGGTCTCGTTAGAAATGGGTCGATTTAGAAAGGTATTGCTATTATTACAAACATATATGTTGCAGTCGATTAAAGTGGCCACGGTTGCGTTGGAAAGGGGTCGTTTTAGAAGGTGGTGCATACATTTGTTCGAATGTAATCGTAACATAATATAAAATTATTTTCCGCGTTGCAAGCTAAATCATGAAGACCTAACACTGAAAATACACCAATACATAAATATTGAATTAGTTAAAACAATACATAAAAAGAGTTGCCTTAAAGGCCTTAAAGTATAAACCATATTGTTGATGTAATGTACAAATATTTGCGTTGGTAATAAATCAAATAAAATTAAATTTAAATAGATTTTTAATGACAGTATTTGGAGAGCTTCAATTAGGTCCGCATATACTGCATAAAAAAGATTTATATTGACATTCGCCAGCACATCTTTACTTAGTGGTATGGACTGATACGAACAACTTTATAAACAAGCTCAATGACCAGCAAGTATAGTACCGCACAAACATTTGAGCGAAGCTAGTCCTAAAAGGTCTTCTTTGGCGCAATCTGCGATAGCTTTTACTTTAGTTTCATCTGCAAGAAATATTACACAGTATATTGGTACTGCGCAGAATATTAAAAGAGTAATATTCTTTTTCGCTTCTTATAAACCAAAAATGATTAAAACCATACTAGGCAATTTCATTTCATATCTAATAAAAGAACTCAATTTTACTTGTTTCAAATCCGGTGAAAATTTACATCCACGAACATACGTTTAAAGGAAACGTACATGGTAAATATAAACACAACATAATATGCAACATGTAAATAACTCAAGCATATACAGATACCGAGATACATAGTCGACATATGAAGAAACACATATCACGGCTTTACTGTAATATTAATAAAGAAGGAGAAGTATGACTGCCTGTCCCGTATACATTGAAGCGATTTTATAAACGATGTGTAACGTATCTACATTACACACAGACATAGCGGCGTGTACAGACGTAATACATCTTGTAGTGTCAACAAGAGCAATACATACAACTGCTGCTGTGCAGGCAAAAATACGAGAAGTATATTGAAATTGAAGCTGAACACGATTTGTGAATCGAGCGAAGTAAATTCAGATGATGGAATGGTAGAAGCAAACAGGTAGTTCAATTTTTGTGCCATAATACTGCTATACTGCTCCACTCGATTACAAAATATGCAAATTAGATTTTTGTTGACATCAAATGATGTATGATTCATGCACTTGTAAATTACATTAGTTTAATTATTATGCAACTGAATATAGTGTACACTAATCTGACAGGTTGAGTAGTCCAAACACACCTATTTTATCGTCATGTGCAAAACCGGAAATCCTTCAAATTAAAACATTTCCTTCTAGATGAATAATATAGCTATCGCTGTTTGTAGAGAATTTCAGAAAAATCAGAAACTAAAGCAGCGGAAAAAAATAAAAAGTGTAGTAGTACATTTTCAATAAGCCATATACGAAATTGTTAAAAGGTAGACATTGATAATTAAATGCAAATGACTTAGAATCCGTATTTAGGGAACGTATAGGTGTATAATTCATTTTGAATATATTACTCGACTTTACCCCATCTAGAAATGCTAGCTCGTGGTTGGTACCAAACACCGTACAAAAACTAAAAGTAAATTTCAGTTGCGTTGACTGAAATACAATTAAAATCAACGTTGCAGACCGCAAACACAACGCTGCCGGTGGTATACCGGTTATACAGCTACTATTTCGCGCGCCACTCTGTAACTTTGAGCGTTTGATGTATCCGCCACTCTTCCACCGTCGATTAAAAACCAGCTCGTCACAGAGAAGCGGGTGGATTAGTGGGAGGCCGTGCGGGTACCTCCCTTCATTCTACACGTCCCATCATTCTGTTACCTCGCTCTGCTACACAGTTCTCCGTATGTGAAGCGCTTTCGGTCATTCTCGTCCAGTCCCATGCATCGCTCGCACTCTTTTTTACAGTGGTCGTGCGAGCTTTTTGTTTTGTAATTAAAATGACCACGTATAATTATGGTTAGGCAGATCCGTCTGCTACGCATCACACATGGCTTATATTGAGATAAACGCGACGTTATTTTTAACATGTTGCTGTGCAACGTGGCGAGACGAAAGGTGGAGGGCGAGAGGTAGATGGACAACGTTGTACGTAACTTTGAGTAATGCGAGGAGAGCTTTATTACAGATTTTATGAATAGAATGCTTTGTTGTATTGATGATGGCAATATCCACGGCGTTCCTCCGGCTTTTTCCTTGCATGTGTATATGTTGTGTAAACCTACCGTCCGAGTGTTCCTTTTTTAATTTGTCTTAATTAGGTATTGGGCTAGCATGGGATGATTTCTTTGTCGCATTGACAGTGCGTAATGATGCAATAATATCTTTAAAAGTCGGTGCTTTCTAATAGATGTCATATGTGGATGTTGGGTTTTATCATCATTTTAAAAACTTCACTCAAACAGTTATCTCGCACAATGCCAATAGGTGACCTCAGATTCCTAAGTTAGTAAGAGTAATAGAGTCTGATTGATTTTACGTGTCCAAGCTTATACGTTTTTTAGTATAAGAGATAGAAGAAAAGTATAATGATCAAAAATAATCTACATCTAACTACATATTAACTATGTTACATAATCAAAAATAGAAATTACACAAAAACAAAACCGCGTCACAAAACAGTTTTATTTTTTTTAAAGAGGTACAACGGTTACGACTCAGGTGTAGTATCTCGTTAATACTAAATAATAAGTTGGTTACCTCAAGAATAAAGCTGGACTTCTGAAGGTATCCTTGCTGACTTCTATTGATTCAAACCGTCCACAAAGGAACAATTTCTATCGAGAAAATGCGAAAAGTCACGGAAAGCCACATCTGGTAAATAGAGTAAGTACTTGCAACAACATTAATGTAATTTTTGATAAAAACTACCGAATAATGATGGTACGTTATCATGATGCAAAATAGTGGTTTTTTACGGTTAGACCCACGTAAATTACGCAAAAGTCCTAAATAGTACTCCTTGCTGTTTGATCAATTGGAAGAAACTTTTTGTCGACAACGTGACGGTAATCGTACAAAACTTTGACTTGATTGGTTGGTTTGATCCCTTTAAAACGTTTAAACTCTTGATATAGTGATCATTGAAACATTTTTTTAGCATTTTTAATGTGTCCGTACCAGAAATGTTGTTTACTCAAAATTTTATGTTAATAATAATTCGTTGTTGGGATTTCTTCGGATAAATAATTGCCGTAACAAATAGTCTAAATAAACTAATAAAGCCCATCTATTGGGACGGTTTCCGGTTTCTGATTGCGTTATAGTATTGTAAATACAAACAAACAAAAATAAAATAAAATACAAAAGTAAAGTAGTCACCACTCAGAACACATCTTATTGAAAAATATGTGAATGAGTGAGCGCTGGGATGTATGAATTCATATACTTGAATTCTTGCCCGCGATCGTCCGCTCGATAGGAAATCTAATGTATCGGTGAACTAAGATGCACCAATTTATTTTTGCCAATACAATTGTACAGTAGAATATAGCGTACACAAGTTAGGTATCCACCGCTCGTAGGCGTTCATACGGTATAATAACGCGTATAATAAGGCGTTTATTCGAGCTGTTCATAAAGCATCGTACAATGGCCATGTTTTGATGTAAATAATACAAGAATTAGTTAAATAGAGAAAGTTCGTTTCACCTTTGTCGCCTACATCATCCTATAAAAACAAAAACCAGTTACTAAAATAGCACTAATTGTAAGTATAATTATATATAATTTATAATTTTCACTATTTTTTTCATAATTCGTTTGCTATTTGTCAGTATTTATACGAATATTTTGATAATTTGAATCGACTATCTGGGTCACGACACTTAAATACTTTTCTTGGGGGAATATGTACTAAAAAATATTGTTATAGAACGTCACAGAATGATTTGCAAAGTTTGATGCGCTTCATACATGATTTTAATCTTTTACATTAGTAGATCAATATAAAAGGTTCACTGCAGGCTGCTATAAAGAGCATATCTGTGCCTGAAGTGTCCCATTCAATTGATCCTTAAACGACTAACGAGACTGATTTCATCACACTTACGCTGTAAATCAGAAAGCAAATTCACAGTGAGGTACTCAAAACAAATAGTAGTTGATTTTGGTTTTCGATATGGTAACTTCTGGGACAACGAACATTTTTTAACTAGTTTGTAATATAGTTTCTAATATGGTCATTACAGTTTAAAACATCCAACAATTTATACTTGCAAATTAACAAAATCTCTGTGACTATACGATTAATGGACTAGTATGTGTAATATATAGGTAGATATAGTAAATCTGGAAATTTATGTGGGGTATTGGCTTCATGACCAGAGCCTTATAACGTTTCTTTTTTTTTTCATGATCCTACAATATGGTTTCGAAATCAAATCATTTTGTAACCTTTCTCCAATGTAATACGTTGATTCGGCAGTAGGATTTACTAACTAAGTAACTTACCGTTGGATAAATACGGTGTCATGTTTTTTTGATGAAGTAATTGGGTTGTCCTTCTTATTGTTTTAATGGTGATTTTACAGGAAAGTCGTTATGCTTTGTTGTGACCAATAAGTAAGTAAAGTTAAGTATATAAAAATATATAAATGTTGTTGGTAATGTTTTGTATAAACTGTATACGGTACTTCCTTATTGTACAAGCACTAGTAGCTCCATCCAAACTAAAAATATTAATTTATTTAGACATAGATTGTACCATTCTCTAAATAATAACAATGTATAAAAATTTAAAGTATTTATGGTACAGTGGTGAAAAGGATAACATTTTTAGATTTAGATCTAATAAATTGATAGAAATGCAAAGGATAGAATCTTGTATGGTTCTGTGTCAAATCTCCACAATGATCAGTAATCAGCAATTATTGTGTTTTTCGAAAATCTGGAGACTATTTCACTTTCAGCTTCTAATGCGATAACTAAAGAATCGCTTTTCTCTTCTTTTACGACTAGATCCGGCTTTCCAATTTTCAGTAGTTACTTGTATCAGATGTATAATTTTAGGATATACCAAACAAATATTACACTGTCATTTTCGTTAGATTCTTTTACAATTGGTAAATTGAAATAACTACTGTACTATAATTATAAACGAAGTACTTCCAAAACAAACTTAACCGACTTAATTTATGTGATGGTGTAAGAAAAACATGAACATTTGAATTCGGTTTGGTTAATTTTCATAAGGGCAATGCATGGATATTAAACTAAACGTAAATACAGATGAAGATAAGTGTAAAGTAAACAATCTCAAGTCTGTGTTCTTCCATAATCACGTTCACATCACCGTCGAACCCAATTTAAATCTTCCACTCAACTCGAGGCTATAAAACTTTATACAAAGTTCAACATTCAGGTAAATGTGCTCGCCCGATGATTTCGTCTCGCTGGAAGTCGTAAATTATCTTTTCCTACGTATGTATGGATGTATATATTCTTTTCGACCTTTTGGAGTAACAGACTAAATACACTTTTATGACTCGGGGAACAGTTTGAACGCCGTGAAATTTTCTTACAAAGGCTGTTATTCATTCTATGCCGCTTTTTTTAATGTAACAGACTTCGTCCCGTAAACGTAAAACACTTTTAAAACCGATGAATCGCTTCTTTGTCCAAAAGAGATTGAAACATTTTTCTTGAACACAATCTGTATAAAGTAATAGAGTGTTTGTTTCAACAGAATATATGAAGTTGTGTGTAAATAGAATTATGATTGGCAATTTTCTAACCGCTTGGTAAACAAACGTAAGGATCAAGGAAAGGATTTATATGTAATAAAAATATTTTATGTCTCTCTGAAACTCTAAGACAGAAATTTTAGCAGTGACATATGTATATAGAGGTGCTTTGATTTTGTTGTTGATGCTGTTTTGTTGTTAATAATACAGCTGATACCTGATATTATTGGGGCCTATTCTCTAAGCATTTTGTTAAAAATTAACAGGCTGTTAAATTTTAACAGACCAAATAACGGTGAATGGTATTCTGTATTTACATGTCTTGTTAATTTTTAACAAATAGGTGTTAAAATTATCTGTAGAACTGTTAATTTTAAAGGCTTGTAAATATGTGCCTTTAAAAATTGACAACTGCTGTTACCGCAAAAAATGGCTGCCGCTGCAGGATATTTTGCAGTATTGATAAATAATGAAATTCAAAATGAGTATAGAAGGTAAATTAATTTTGTCTCTGATGAATACAACGGTAACTATTGTTTAACTTGCAGAAATCGTGTAAGATATATAAACAGAAATTTACGAGATGCAAGTATGTAATCCATTTGAATTACCTGAATAAATTGAATAAATTTGTATATTGTCAACTTTTTATTTTCTTAAAAATAGACAACAAAAGAAAAACCAAAAATTATTTATTCCGAAAATAATAAACTAAATTCTATTTTAATAATAAATAATGATAAACTCTATACATAAAAATACATAAACAGTTAATTCGATTTCAATAATAAATAAAAGGGAAGGTCGAAGCACAAAAATAATAACAGCATTGATTTCAAGAATAAATAAACGATAACTCTATACACAAACATAACACTTCATTAACAAATTTTATACAATAATGAGAAAAAAATGAAATTTCTCCTCGTTATTTCTTGCCCAAGACATTAGCTAACTTTGATATAGCCCTAGCAATATTATTATTGCTGGTAGCTATGTTGTTGTTGCTCTGTATTAGGGCCTGGATATCTCCATAACCTGGAATAACATTCTCTTTATCGATTTTTTTTTCTTTGATTTTAATCGCGTACTATGGCCGGTATTGGAACTTGCACATGCTATAGGCTCATCGTGTAGTACAAGTACCACTGCTTTATAGATCGTGTGGGCCCCTCCATATTATTTAATTCTGTTTTTAATTGTTCCCACTACGGAAATTCACCTGGATGTATTAATTCTTTATGTTGTTCTATAAAATTTATCATAGCCTCTATTTGTCGTTTGGAACATCGTTCGCGTTTTGCCACAGGGAAAATAAAAAATAAACGATGCGAAAGAAATAATAATACTGTATAAACGTTAACACCAATTTGAGGTTAAGGCACGTATTTGTGGTGGGTACTTATGTCAACATACATATGTTCATATGTACTAAATAAGTGCGATCATTTGTTCTAATCGCTGCTTCGTCGCGTAATCTTCGTTTATTTTCGGAATTTTTAACAACCTCCGTTAAAAGTTACTTTATAACAGCCCTGTTAAATTTTTAGTTACAGAATAACATTTTCCCCGTTTACTTTTAAAGGTGCTGTTATAAGTTAATTTTTAACATGACGTTATTTTTAACAGGAGTTTTTACAGAATAGGCCCCATTGAGAGAGAAATACAGAAAGGTCAGTATCGCTCTTACGTTGATTTTCAATATAACCGTTAATACTTCAACATTCTAAAAAGTCAGAGCGCCAAAATTAAAACACTTTGGCACAAATTCTGGTAACACGTTAAAACTTATACTATATCAGAGCTAGCCGTTCATTATTATTTCAAAGAGTAGGTATGAGTATAATACTTGACCAAAGTAAGGAGGGATCACCAGGTATGTAGTTTAGATCGGTCTTTTGCACTTTGTTTTATTTCGGCATTTCAAATGTTCGTTGCTCAAACTAGATATCATTTTCGTATGAACTTATTTCAATTCTATAAATTCCAATAAAGCTGTTTTCTTTATTAGCTAATGGTAAATGGTAATTAATTCAGTATTCAGTGTCCTAAATTCATTAAAGTTTGTGGTGTTTGGAATTACGAGAATTACCCGTAATAATTAAGTATATGACGGCTCGGTTTTATATACATATTTACAAACGTAATATATACTTTAAAGTGAAGGATTTGCTTTCCAAAAATTATTGAATTCGCATAATTTTTTTTGTAGCTAAACCTGTAGTAAAGCTAGTGTTGATGTATAATCTAGAAAGTTTTGTGTGATGGGTGCTTATGATTCCTAATGTCGTTGGAGGTGCTGCCAGATGATTCTACACATCATGATGTCTATACCAGAATTGGTTAACAAATGAGACTTACTTAGGGTACAATGTTCACAATATTTTACGAGATGCGTAAGCGTAATGTGAACTCGGTGGAGAATGGTTTAATTGGACAATAGACCTCTCTATTATTTGTCATAACGCATACAGACATTTGATGACTATAAGTTTCTGTTCATCATTTGGAGTAGGCGATCTACGTGGATCTTTTCATTCTTGGCATCCAATATTGCTCACTACTACCAGTACAGGAGCTGAAAGCACTTGTTTTATTTATTGCGAGATAATTGGTCACCAGGTATTTTCTAGTAGAAGACCGAGGCAGAAAAGGTAACCTCTAGAGCGAATAAAGTCCTGAATCAGTATTTTCGATGTCTAAAAATAAAATGTATCCTCCCCAATAACGGTAGACAATAATATTGATATAAATAATCCTTTTTTTCGCCACTTAGATCTACTTAAACATCGTATATGTCGCATATTAACTGATTAATCTTTAGATTATTTCTGGATATAGTTTCAAGCGATAAATAAATGACATGGTTTGTGGTAAATACCACCAGAGAATGCGGCCCATCGTCTTCATTTTGTATTGTGTGTCACCATGTGACAACGTGAAAGAGGCCTCCGCGTATTAAAAATGTTATTGAAATTTTTAAATATTAGCATTTTTAAGCCATTTAAGTACGGGTTAGCCCGAAATAGGTTGGCGTTATGTTCTATGTGTGTGCGCGCATTAGGGTTTACGTAAACACGAAGCTGCCAACCGACGACGATGGCATCAGGGTATTGTGTAATATCACTGATGATACACCATATGAGCTTGTTCGTCCGTTGGATTACAGGTCTTATTAAGGGAACGGCGCGATCGCAATATAAAAGCTTTGTGGTCGTTCATTTCTGTATAATCAGAAATTAATATGAAATTCGCTCATGTATATGCAATTACGGACCGGATGTTTTCAGTTGGTAGCCATGCCAGGGTCGTAGGTGTATCCTGTACGGTGCGCGGTTCGCATGTATATGCCCGTACATATATTTGCGCTCGGTAAAACATTATTGAATGTTTGCTTCGGGGCCGATTTCAACATTATTACTCTTCAAATATTATCCCGTTGTAACTGATGTTTTTGTTGTAGATTCATTGTTTGCCAATAAATTAGAATGGTTTGAATGTGATTACCAATGTATGTATTTCAATTGTTTTGTCAGGCAGTGGTTACAAGTTATGTTTACCGGTAATCAGCTCTTTTGTCGATTCCTGCATAAATACATTACATTTAAGGAGATACATGGTATTCATGTCAATGTTTATGTTACACTAAAATGTATTTTCGCCATTATTAATAATAATGATACCCATCAGCTACTCAATATAAAATTAACTTCTATTTGCCATTTTGGTGATATGTAACGTGTAAACTAAATTGTTAGTGGCAGCTTTTAAACAGGAATTTTCAACAAAACAAATCGCTACATTGTCGAATTCAAATAGCAATGTGTAGGTACAGTGGCAATTTTGTTCTAGAAAAGCTATAATTTAAAATACCTACTATAGCTACATAAGCAACGTAAAACGTATATACAGTATGGTGATAAAGTTTGGAACCAAACTCTTATTTGATTAATACAAATTAAAAAGAAAAACATCTCGGCAGCTTTTGGCGTACAAATTTTAGTTGTAACATCATTTGTTCTTCCACGATGGCGTCATCACCATTTTTTTTAAATGACAACCCACATTTTTTTTTTAGTTATCTAAAAAACAAATTACCTTGCATAACAGTTTTCTCGAGAAAAAGTCACATTTTTCCAATAAAATCAAATTTTATTTTTAACAACACGACCGTTTAAAACGCAAACAAAAACATAAAACATTCGTAAACTTTTTTCGTTAAGAAATTTTTATCAAGTTTTTTTTTTATTCTTTTCAATACACAACAAAACGGTAACATAGCAACAACGTCAAAGCTTAATGTTTATTGACATTTGTATGATACTGACGTTATTACAAATAAAATTTCAAAATCATTAGGTTTTTCGAAGTTTCAAAAAATGGCACATTTAACTGAACGTGAAAGAATAGAAATTTTAATGATGGTTGGGTACGGTGACAGGCAAAGAACTCATACAGAAGTATGTGAGATATTCAATCAAGAGCATCCTGATAAACTTCCAATTGTAAGATCTACAGTTAGTAAAATAGTTGCAAAATTTATGGAACATGGATTTGTAAAAGATTTGCCTCGGCAAGGTCGACCTAAAACAAACGAAGAAACAATGTTGAAGTCTTGCTTGAAGCTGAGGAAAATCCTCATGCGTCTACCAGACAACTGGCCCTTAACAACGACTTACACCATACTAGTATTGTGAAATTGTTTAAAAAAGAAAAGTATCACCCGTACAAATTACAGTTCATACACCAGTTAAATGAGGATGATCCAGACCGCCGTTTACAGTTTTGCGAGGAATTGATGTTGCGATGTGATGAGGATCCCTATTTGTTAAATAACATTATTTTTTCTGATGAAGCTACTTTTCATCTCAACGGAATTGTACATCGCCACAACTGCAGGTACGGTCACGGGAAAACCCTCACTGGACTCATGATGGAAACTTAACTAGTGGCCGATATTTAAACCTTCTTCAATTAGAGATGGTGCCAGTTCTGGAAGCCCTCTTTCCAAATAATGAAAATGCAGATGTGGCCCATCCGAGTATTTGATTTCAGCAAGATGGTGCGCCTACCCATTTTGCCGAAGATGTACGTAGATATCTGGACGTCACTTTTCCGGGCAGATGGATAGGAACAAGAGGCGCAATTGAATGGCCGCCTCGTTCTCCTGACCTAACATCATTAGATTTTTTGTTATTGGGTTAGTTGAAATCAAGGGTTTACATTAATAGGCCTGATCATTTGGAAGATTTGCGGCAAAGAATTCGCGATGAAATGACACAAATCAGCCCTGATATACTTAATCGTAGCGTTCAAAGTGTTTACACTCGTGTCGCAAAATGTCAGGTGGCAGAAGGACTACAGTTCCAACATTTAACAAAAACGTTGTTCTAATTTAGTAGATTGTTTTATGTTTTTGTTTGCTTTTTACGTCGTGTTGTTAAAAATAAAATTTGAATTTATTGGAAAAATGTGATTTTTTCTCGAGAAAACTGTTATGCAAGGTAGTTTTTTAGATCATTTCAAAGACTAAAAAAAATGAGGGTTGTCATTTAAAAAAAATGGTGATGACGTCATCGCGGAAAAATACATGATGTTACAACTAATGTGTCATTCAAGAAAATAAAATTGACCTGCCCGAGATTTTTTTCTTTTTAATTTGTATTAATCAAATAAGAGCTTGGTTCCAAACTTTATTACCACACTGTATATGGGGTATACAGTGTTAATAAAATGAAACAATCACATTGACTTTATAGTTTCTATAACGCCATAGGAATGGATTTTTGAATGTTTTACGCAGCGTAGCCTTTCGAGAATATGCAAATTAGATCTTAGACAGCTCAAAAAAGACTGAATATTTGACAAATTAAGTAACGAAAGCAAAATAAGGTTACGTTGCAGTCTGTATGTAATAGTCCATACATATAAATATAGTACTTTGTATCTATAGAGCCAAGCGCTTTTAAAGTTTATATTTATGTATATGCAATATTTTTAATTGTAACGCATTTGTTTGTGTGTTTCCCTAAAATTTCCATGTCTTTCAAAATTACAAGTAGGTATGTGCAAATTGTATGACTAACCAAAAACATTTGCTAGTTATATCGCCTCTGTGTTGACGAATTCTATGTTTCAGCCATTCTGTGGTTTCTCCCACGTATGTATGTACAGCTGTATCTATAAGCCTATACAATTACTACAATTTTTTTAAAAGCAAATTATTTTTAATCTGCAATTTTATTCTTGAAGTATTCTTGAAAGTGTGAATTGGAAATAAATTAACGTTTTGTTGTAATCAATATTAATAAAATTACTATAGTTAACCTTATTTAAAATAAATTATATTGAAGGCTTCCACGGCCAGAGTCTCTATTATGAATGTTTGGGCGTTGACCCTGTACAAGATGTACAATAAAGAAGTCGACGTTTTGCCAGTAATGTAAGTGGCTTCTTCAGAAGCAAAGAAGATATCTGGGACGAGGGGTACCATAAAATCACGGTAACTCGACATGTAAACCACGCTAGAGATAAAAACCTTCTGACAGGGAAAGTCTGTTTTGCAAGGGTATATTTCCGACTGTGCAACGATGCGGATCAGTGAACACTGGCCGTTGAAGCGGAAGGGAGCGGTTTCCAAATGCAAGAGAGTTGGTAACCATCGCCGCAGCTGAGATTCTGAGAATGTTTTTTAATCTTGATCGCTTCCCTTATCTTTCGAGGAAAATAGTGTAGCGACTTACTTACGACAGATATCTGATCAAAGCAAATGTTGTGACCCGTGTCGAGGAAATGTTCTGCTAAGACTATCGTCAATGTTCTTTGATCCTAGTTTGAACTGAGCGTCCGGTTTTCCCAATGTATAATGAACCACAATCGCAGTGAATTTTATAGATGCCTTTATAGGAGAGAGCATGACGAGAATTCTTGCCTGCAGAAAGAATTTGAGAAATTTTATTTAGGGGGTTGTAAGTGGTTTTGGCTTACGAAGAACTCCGATATGAGTAGTAACGCCGTGAAGGTAGGAGAGAACTATTACTTTCCGGTATCTTTTTAAGCATTCGTGGATGACAGTGCCTGTTTATGACCTTTTGTATTGTTGGAGCTATGTCCATTCTGAAGAAATGCAGTTTTGACATGTTTCAACCCTTTGTTGATATTATCGTGTGACCTTATTAAGTTATGCTTATTAAGGACACCGGAACTTGCTAGAAAGTCCAGCAAAATCCGACTTAGTCCAGCCGCTCATAAACCGGGAGCATGGGTGTGAGTTGTAAAATTTAGTAAAAGAGGGCGCCAGCTGCGGCCAAACAGCGAGGAGGCCGGGAATCGGCAACAAGACACTCCTACAGGTTTAAATTGGTATATATTGTAAAAGATTACGACAAAGTACATACATTCAATACAATATTTAAGACAATATCTAAATAATGCGGTATATCTGTACAAGGTTCAAATTGATATTGATAATGGTAATAACAATATGATAACAATAATAATAATACCAGCAGCAAGTGCAATTAGATTAATTAAACAATTAGTCCGGATGATTATTAGTACAATTGTATCACCTTGACGGGTCACCGGCGAACTGACATTGGTACATCAAATGTCAACAGAAGTTGTGAAGTTGAAGAATTGTTTTGTACGATCGTTCTTAAAACTAATATAAAATAACTCAAGTTTCATACGGTAACGCAATAACAGCTGTTATTCCCCACCTCAGTTTGTCATACATGTACGATGTACATAGGATATAATAATACGCATACCAAGTGGCAAGTCAAGTTATATGTAAATAAATCTGTTAATTGAAAGACTATAAATTGAATAAAATATGCTGCTTGATATTTCTTATTTAAGGTAAGTATTAAATTATATATTATTAAGATTAAACTGATATGTTTAAGGATTTTAGTAATTGGAATGACTGAGATTACAATTTAACTTGAATAAATATTACATTAATACGTAGCTAATTAACATTGGATTAAACCAAAAAGTTGAGGACAAATACAAATAAAGTACAAGGACACTTGGTCACAAATTGACGAACATTGGACACTATTTAATGGCTCGTGCACTTATGACTGGTGCGGTAAATAAAATATGGAAAGCTCCTACCTCGACATGAGTATTACTTAAAGTTCTAGCATTCAAGTACTTCTCCAGCGGTGATATGTACTGTGGTTTCAAGTCGAGCTCATCGGCTCAATTCCCGAGGGGTACACCTTGCACGTGCCTTACTTCAATTGACTTGTCATAATAATTCAGACTAATTGCTGGATTCTTAAACTGGTGTCGAGGTCACTCAATAGTTGCCCAGGAGTAAAACATATAAGGATATAACGACGAAAACCAAAGAAGCCTACAAATCGTAATAGTAATTACCATGTGCTCTTACAAAAAAATAATATGCAGTAATTATAAAACATGTTTAACATAGCTGTTGCAAAATAAACACTTTAGAAATATTTAGACTATTGATTTACTTGAAATAAATAATTAGATTTAATTTATTACCTAGATGTTTTAAGCTTCTTAAATACACGCCTTACTTCGCCGCCAGCAGAAAACAAAAAGGACCGAATTCTATGCCGGTGCGTCTGCGTTTATTCTCTCGCAAAAAGTTTTATTAAAAGTACTATATAAAAATATATGTAAAACTAAACTGATTATTAATTATTGACAATTAAATTACTGC